>RJWH01000085.1:1396457-1645065 GCA_004363575.1 Solenodon paradoxus
ACTTCCTGTCAGTGGTAAGGAGGCCTCTGCTCCTTGGGGAAGTGTTGGATAGTCTTCAGTCATCTTCTTGAGATGTCTGGATCTGAAAAAAAAAAAAAAAAAAAAAAAAAAAAGCCAGGAGTTGTGGGTAGGAGAGTCACTTCGCTGAACAGGACTTTTAATTTTTGCCCCCAAGAAGAGTTGCCAGAGTTCTTACTTCTCTGTTTACACATCTAGGGTAGAGGGTCACTGTTGGGATCCATGTAGCAATGAATCCCTGTGGGAAAACCTTTCGCGGGGTGAGGGAAGGAGGTAGCCTTGGACACATGGATTCATCGGATCTCAAGTTCTGTTTTTATCTCAAACTCTTTTCCATCTCTATGCAAATTTATTTTTGAAAATGGCAGATGTCCTAAAGCATCAGCTATGCAAAGAGCATGCGCCCTGAGGGTGAATCCTGCCCCCACTTACCTTGTACCCTCAGGCAAGTTACTTAACCATCACCAGTTACCTTCTGTGCAAAATGGAGATAATTTCATCTAACTAATGGGGCTTTGGAGAGGAGGAAAACAAAATAATAAAGCATCCCACACCTTTTTGACCTCAAAAAAATTTGTTTCTCTCTCCATTTACTTCCTTTAGGGGAAGAAATGGCCTAACTTTTCATTAGGGCGAAAGGATCAGACTGCAATGAGAATGTCTGAATTTAGAGAGAAGGCGGTATTTAGAATCCTTTGCAATGAGAATTGGAAAGTCTTGGCCCTGTGAACACAGTAAAGTATTTGCTGCTTACTCTAGCAGTCAGCAACAATGATTTCTGCTCAGAACAATTTGCTATTAGAATTCAATACAATGCAAATAATTTTCTTTTTTTTTCCTAGTTATTTTTAGATGATTATCTTTCATCTAGAAGGGCTTCACCCTAGTCTATTCCTCCTAGATCTCTCAGTTTTCAAGATGGTTACTACTCAGGTGGATATTTCAGCTCGTGGTTAAATATACAGGTATATTTAACGTGCTCCAAGTGCATGCTTTTTCAACTAAAAGATGTAAATTTCTTGAGAAATGATAACAAAAGTTTGTGCTAAGTTCTTCACACATTGTCTCATTCAATGATCTCAGAAACCCCTCAAGAGGGGGTACTATTATCCTCTTTGTGTCTTCCTTTTTATTATTTAATGAGGACATAGAGATCTAAATAAATTGCCTGAGGTCATAGCAAGTTAGTGTTAGTGCTAGACCAGCAAGCAGGTCTGTGTGGAGTCCACAGCCTTCATCATCCCCTAATAGACTTTTATTTATTTTTTCCCTATGCTCAATATACAGCACAGAGGTGGGAGCAAAAACGTATATGCTGAACTGAAGACTCTTGTGTTTCATCTTATTAGTGCAACATTAAAGGTGATGAGGGGGTTGCTGGGGATTATATATTCCTGCTGTCCTAGATGCTGGCTCTGGATCAATATTAACAGTAACAGAGGGGCCGTAACTTTAGTTTGAAACCTTTTCATTTTGTTCACTTCCTTACCTTTGGACAGAGGCCCTTAACCTAATTCATGAGGCTCTTTTGACACCAGCACACTTACAGGGGGTTTACTGAATATGGCCTGTGTTTACTTTATTTAATTGATCAAAACCCCTCCCAAATGACACGCATCCAAATCTAAAGAGTGATGTTAATGAAGCAGAAACCATTAAAAAACTCTTCAGTTAATCCTAGGAATCAGTTGACGAGGCACAGCAGAGACCCAGAATTATTGTCCTTGTTGAAAAGTAATTTATAGCTGGCATGGATTTTGTTTTAGCATCTTGAGTCTGTAAACCAGGCCACCTGTTAGTACTCTTCTACGAAGGACTAGGAGGGGGTGGGAGAGAAAAGGGGCCTTGCAGGTGGCAGGGCTGGGAAGCAACACACTTACCCTCTTGTAGGAACAGCTCCATTCTCTGAGCCTGAGGCAGCTGCCTCTAGGATAGTGGGGGCTTTTACTGAGATCCGGGTCACTGGAGGAATCTGCATTGTGACAAAGAGGAAGGGAATGTGAGGATGTAGCTGTGTTCCCAGTTCTGATATTGACCAGAGCCATTTGAAAAGGGGGTGGCTAAATCAAATCATCACCAACCTAGGGCAATAGCCCTCACATATCTGTTGGTATCAGATTCCCCTGGTGGGCTTGTTAACACAGTGCTGTCCCCACCCACTTTCCGATGCAGTAGGGCTCATGTGGGCCTGAGAATCTGCATTCTTAACAAGTTCTTAGATGTTGCCGGTATTGCTAATAATCTTGGGAACCCACTTTGAAAACCACCAACCTTGAGAGACTTGAGAGAGAGCTACTCAATCTTACCTGAGAATGCTGTTCCCTTTACACTACATTGCCTGTGTCCACTTTGCTTTGTGTTAAACCTGAAGGTTCTTACTTTAGAATCCTGTCTAGGTGAGGGCCAGCTTCTCTGCTTCCTTTGCTGTCATCATTGTCACCTATTTCCTGTCAGACTTGCCACAGTCGCCCCCCACCCTCACCTGGACTCTAGACCAGCATGGCAGACTGAGGTCAACTCTGTAACTACTCTTCTTCACACCGGACGTCGCCTTCTCTATCAGCTTGACTCTCTTTTATTCCCATGTGTACCAACAGTTCTGCTTTCAGTAGGGCTGGTCCTGCCCTCCCTAATGCTCATGCCCAGTTCTACATCTTCACTTGGCTTTTCTTTCACTCTCCAGATTTAGCCTCATCTCCATCTGTCCTTGAAGGCCCAGGAAGCCTTTCTGGGGTGCAGGTCCAAGTTGATTTCTCTCCTCAGGTCCCCACAGCACTGAGCACCTGGGTGACATTAATTCTATCTTTCTATGGTTCTCTACTTCTTTCATATGCTCTTCCCATCTGCTGGTTCTCAGGAAGGTCAGATGTTGTACATCTGGGACTTAAACCCCTTTGGTGACTCTCCTCAGTGAACATAAAGGAGGTGATATGTGCTCAAAAAACATGTACTAAATTGACAAGTAACAGATGGTTTAACCAGGGCTGAATCCAGAGTTTGCTTTTACCACCCCTGTGGTTCCTCCACTCCAAGTCCTATTGAAGGCTTTGTCCTCAAATTCATGAAACTGCTGGGAAATTCCAGGTTGAGCAGGTGATTGCTTCCCCCTTCGCTCCCAAACTGGCAAAGGTTGTGGGTAGAGTTACTATGCCACCTGGTGGCCTCTCAGGAGCTCTCCCTCCTCACTGTGGCAACAAGGTGGCAGGCGGGGAGGGGGGCACATAAACACTTGCCCTCTTTACTCCTTCCCACTTTCCTTAATCTAATCGTCTCCAGTGTTTTTCAAATGTTGCTCTGTGGGTCCTGAATTGCTCCTCCACCCTGGGGTAATGGTTTTCTAATGAGCTACAGGACCCACTGTCTCAAGCCCAGAGGAAAAGGTCAATCACGCAGCCTCTTTTATTTTTTTCCCCCTCCAGCCCTGGGTCTTGAACCTGGGTCCATGGCTTTCACAACCTGTGCCTTAGCCACATAAGCTACGAGTTTGGGGTGGGGTGCAAACACTAACTCTTTGCTCCCTATATTATAATTGCCCCTGGTAACCAGGTCTCCATCACCACCCTATTCCACCCCAACTCACTCTGTTCTCCCAGCTATAGCTACCGAGTCCAAGGCTGGAAGGAAGCAGGTAATTCAAACACATAAGCTGCCCTTTTCCCTTTAGCCTTGGTCTTTCTCTGGGCGTGGCTGACGTTAGCTGCTGGAGTTGTCATAGTTTGACAACCTTCTCTCTAACAAGGGCCCAGCCATCCTCAGTGCCCCTGGACGTCTAGGTTGGGACAGGGGTCTCCTGACAAAACAGTGTGCTTCATCCCTGCCTTTTGTGTGGCTTTCCTACTATCCTGAGATCCTGGACTACATTTCCTATTCTGACCAGGAGCGAAATGCTTGCATCTCTGTACAATGTTTTCCATGAGAATGAGGAGGTTGGATAATATTTCGGGTTTCTTCTAGGGCACATACACAATTCATATATGTTGAGAGTTGAAGCCCCAAGTGCTCAAGTTGACCTCACCATGACTCCACCCCTTCTGTGCCAACCCAGACGGTACTCCATTCATGCCCAAAAGCTCACACGGATTTTTTTTTTCAGGTGACACTCAGCTAGACCTGGACATGCACCAGCACTTCCCCTTCAGATTAGGACAAGCCACCCACTGCAGTCCCTTCAGGTGCCTAACTGGGGAGGGCCACAGTCCAAGGTCATGCACTCCTGGGGAAGCTCACGCGCTATGACAGAGTGAGGAGAAAACAAGAGGCCTGACCATATGGGCCCAATTCAAGACAACATGGGTGAGTGACACTTGTCCCAGCACTCCCACCAGGAGTGTCAGGACTTCACAGCAGTTCAGAGGTTCTCTTTGCCCAAACCTGCCGCCCTTCTCCTGTCACAGGTGTAAATCCCTAACATCCATCTCAAACCCTACCCTCTGCTTCTGGAGAACCTAACCTGTGGCAGATGTCCTCTAGAGATGTCCCATCTTGAGATGACTGGTGTTTTGTGTTTTTATGCTTGAGACCTTTACATCTCTTTACCCCTATAGCTGCCCCTGGGTTAAGTCAGACATTTCTACCTGGCAGAGGCCTACCAGAGAAACCACTTCTTTCTTCTGTGTTTGAGATGCCCATGGGGTGACACCTCCTTCGGCTTCCCTAGGAGCTGAATTTCTGGCTAGAAAGAGAGCAGCAGTCTTTCGTGTGTCACAAGCTGAAAGATTTTAGGAGCCAAGAATCATCTGGGATGCTTTTCTAATAATCCTTTGGACTGGAACAAGGGACACTTAGTCTCTTTTCATGGCACATACAGGGCAAGATGTTTAAAGCACAACTGATACATGAACCAAGCTAATTTTACTTACCAAAGATTTTCCATATGCTCGATTCCCACATAGATTCGATGATTTGGGTTCAGAAATCCCCACTGCAAAGTTGAAAGGAGGAGAAATTATTCTGTGGTACTCTGTGTTCTGCTTTCCCTGGTTATGCATCAATTATCTGGTTAAGTAATCAGTCATATGCAGGGAATTTCTAAAAGCCTTTGTACAAAGCAGCAGAATTAGGCAACTGAGTTGGGCAACTGGGCAAGCACTGAGTGGGTCACCTGTACCCTGGTACCCTCCAGGGGGGCTAGAACTAAGGCTTATTAAGATTATTTGTGTGGACAGTAGGTGCTCAGAGAATGTGGCCTCGGGTCCTCCTTCCTTCCTAAAGCCCCAGATCATAAGGGGTTATTATAAGTTAAATCTTTATAGTGGGAACCAATCATTTAACCTGTGGCTCCTGGACACCCCTCCATGAAAGTTAGCAGAGGAGTCCAACCGTCAGCAACATGGACACATTGAAGTGTGTTGGAGTCCTGAATGATGGACTACCTGAGGTGTATGGGTGGAGAAGACTTTTGTTAATGCCTTTGCAAGTTTACCCTTCTATTGAAAAGTCAGATGTTCCTATTTGGTAGGTTACTTTTTAGTTCTGAGAATGCACACACATTTTTTCCCATATAAATTAATAGTAGTATTCCCAGATCCCTTCCTGCAAATCTACCAAATGATAACAAAGAGAAACAATCTACTTTTGGATAGTAAGGGAAACCTGTACTCCTAATACTTGACCTACTTCTGAGCAATGTTTTCCCTGAAGCCTACAGATTCTCAGAATGCAGTAATGAGGTGAGGTAGTTAGCAATAAATGGGGGAAGATGGCTTTCGATATAGTTCTCTCCTGGGGCAGAAATTCCAGGATGAGCCTCATCCTTTTACATTATGTTATACAGAAATATACCTCCTTCCCCAAGGAAAACAACATCTCAATGACAATAAAATGGGAATTTATAAGACTACTTAGATCAGGATATACAGTGCTCTGACATAAGTAATAATAGTTCATGTTTTTGATTATCTACTGCATGTCAAGTACTGCATTGGGTGTCAAATATATAAACACTATCTCATTTAATCCTCGCCATAACCTTAACAGATAGATATCATAATAGTCCCCATTTTCTAGGTGAGGAAGTGAAGGCTTTACAGATATATAACAATGACTGTGAAGCCAGATAAGCATGGTATAGGGAATGGCAAGCTGACCTCCTTGTTGGTCTTGCAGGGTTGAGAAAAAATGGACCAAGGGACTCCTCCCATCAAATCAGTCTCGGAAAAGATTTCCAGGTAGAGAGACACAGGGAGAGTAATCCGCAGAGAGAACAGTGCTGGCAATGGTTGAGGGAAATAGAATATAAAGAGTAGTTGCAGAATTACACTGCAGGTCAAGGTCTTGTGTAATAGACTGGCAGGGACAAGAGTGCCACTGGAGCCGGCCCTGGTTGGGGGGTGTGGGGGGAGTGTCAGCATGAAATGGGTCTTGGAGAACCTTGAGTATGGTCTAGAAGGAATTGGGGGTTGAAACAAAGGGATGTCAGAGGTGAATTTCTGCAGGAAGGGAGATTGGTGGTGGAGGGCAAGGGATAGCTGCTACAAACGGGATGAAGGGAATCTGAACCCAGGTAGCCTGAGGTAAGTCTAAGAGGAAGAGATGAGACAGATCCTAGGAGTGAGCATTATCAGTGTTTAGTGTGAAGTGGTGCACAGGTTAGGGCGGGGAATGACAAGAAGTGTAATGAAGACATCCCTGCAGTGTGCTGGAAAGATGATGGTGGCCCCACCCAAGAAAGGAGGAAAGATATTAAGGAGGAAGAGGAGTTCCATTTGAACAAATTAATACTGAGGTGCCTGAGGACCTCAGTTGCAGAGGTTTCACAGGCAGCCAATTATCCCAGGCACTCCATGTTCTCCTGCTCAAAGCCTTATGGTGAGTTTCTCATCTGAACCTCTGCCTTCACAATTCCTGCAATTTCCAGGATTCTTCAGAGCATCTTTCTCCCATGTGAGGAAGCTACAGCATTGAGGAACCTTCTCCTGTAGCTCAGAAAGGAAACATACTCCAGATCTGAGATCCCGGGAGACACACATCCTTCAGGTAGGAGAATGAAAGACCCAAGTTTGGTGTCAAGCCTTTCCAGTGGGGTCTGACGTTGACTCAGAAATCCTTCCTCTTTCCGAACTTCTCTGGAATTTATAAGATTGGGGGAGCTCAGGAATTGAGTCAAAACCCAGTTCTTTTTGTTTGTTTTTAAACCTGCCATGTTGGACAGATCCTCTTCATTTCAAAATCTACTCTTTTAGAATAAAAGATAAACTTGAACAGTTCAAGCTTCCACAATCTGCTGAGAAAGCGAGGAAAGTGGCCTCTAAAACTTGACAGCTGGAAAGACATTCTTTGGAGAAAAGAGGCATTGGCTAGAAAATCAGGAGACCAGAGATTCAATCTCAGTTCTGTAGCTAATGAGCAGTGCAATCGTGTGTAGGTCAAACATTTCTGTGGTTTCAGTTTCCTCTTCTGTGACTTGATGGGGTGGTTGCCGTGGGTCAGGACACCTTCAGTATACATCAGAATCACCTGCAGTTCTTGTTAACCACAGACTGCTGGACTCCCCCTTCCTGAGTTTCTTATTCAATCAGCCTCCAGTGACTCTGCTCTTATAGGTACCCCACTTTGAGAACCATCCATTAAGTTTCTAAATCCTAATCAATGCCTCATCCACAGATCAATATCACTTGGAAGTTTATTAGACATAAAATCTGAGACTCCACCCTGAATCTGTAGATAAACAAGATTCTCAGGGGATTCTTTTGCACTTTGAAAATTGAGAATTGTCATTCCAAATTCACTTTATGATTTTGTAGCAAAGACAAATATTCTTTTTCTCTTTCTACACACACATGCACCCACCCACCCACCCACCTATATATAGAAACAGAAAAATTTATCTCTTCTTAATTTGCAAGGCAGATTGTGGTTTTCCTGATGCTTTCGTTCTACATGCATATGTGTATATGTAATCACTTAACTAGAGAATATAGCTTGATTTATGTGTTCTTATATATAGGACCTAAAAAAACAGGACCGGGATGTTAAGAAATCTGAGTGATTCAGTCTAGTGTCTATGAAGGAGAAAAGAGAGAAAATGAATGGATGAACACTAGGAGTCAGATCAGCTCTTCTAACATACAAAGCTGTCAACACCCGAAAACTTTGAGAATGACAACCAGACGGTGTAATTTTTTTTTTTTTTTTGAGTTACAGTAAGAAAAACTTTAGGCTGTGGGCATACAGAAATAGCCTAAACTAACAACTAAAACAAAATACCATCACAGACTTCAGTGAGCTAGACACAGGTTCCTGTTTAACTGCTTAGGTGGAAGTCATTTTTAAAAAGTGTCCAAGGTAAGAATAGAATGTTTCCAGTTTTTAAAACAACTTTGTCACTAAATTCCTTTTATAGATTCTTGAAAAAGCCTAAGCCATTCAAAGTTAAAATGGTGAGATTTTAATATGGCAGCTTATGAAGAGTCTTTATCATCACATACACACACACACACACACACACACACACACACACAAATAGAACACAAATAAAATAAAATATAGGTTTCTTTTGCTTCATAAGCCAAGTCTATGCTGGTTTTCTCTGTCTCAGAACATAATGGTTTTCATCTCCTGAATCCAGCAGGGCTTCCTCCAAAGCAAGATGGTAGATGAAAGCATCTTTGTTCATTCTACACACCCAGAAAGAATGTTTTATAGGCGGTGTTAAGTGTCGCTGTTGCAGAGCAGGTGCATTCAGAGCAGGAACAGCATGTATTTGGGAAAACATAGTTCCCGCTACAGGTGTTCTGTTCACCTGGGTGAGCCAGGGAGGCAGGGAGTTGGGAGAACATATAGGCCCCTATGCAGACAATGTGGGGCTACACTAAGAGCCCTCCGCGCCCACCTGGCATTCTCCCCACTGACCAGAGCCCCAAACCTCCCTAGACAGGGCATCAGGGGCCCGATGCACCAACCAGGTCTGGTGGGGATTTTCGACGATTGAGGTCCCTGCAGCTTTGCATTCACGGGCCAGCCGGACCTGCGGCCTCTGCTTTCTCGGTGGTCACTGCGGTGTGGCAGCAGCTCCAAGGGCCTGGTGGTGTAGAGGTCCGACTCGATGACCACCTGCTGGGAGAAGATAGGCTGATCAGCTTGTCCCTCCCCTTGTATATCATGACCCACCACCCGCAGAGACCCAGGCCTGGAGCTTTGTAGATGCCCTTGTGCTGAAAGGAAAATTTTGGAGGCTTCCTTAACTCCAGTGAATGTCAGGAACAGTGAGAAAACTTGGGTAGAGCAGTGGCCAGAAATAGTGAATGATTTTATTTGACTTCAGAAGGTTAAATGGAGCCATAGTGCGGGAAAATGAGGGCTGTGTGGGTCCCTCCCCAGTAACCCCTTTCACAGAGTTAGCGGACAGGGTCATCTGGCTAAAGAAGGGGGCCAAATGACCTGTTCTGTGGGCTGAGATGGTTTGACAACAGAACAGACCATTTAAAATGAGTCTTGGAACTCCTGGTCTTATGGTCTTTGTAGACAAGTGGACACTCTTGCTCACTGAGAGGACAGCGTTTTCAATGCTGTAGCAGGGGGAAGACCTAGGCAGACGTGGGTCCAACGGATTTCTAGGTTTTTAAAAGAAAGAAACTACTGGCAAAACCGAGTGGGCACAGCTCCCAAATGCTCGAGTTTCTTCCACCTTGCAGAGTGCCTGTGTCAGGCTGGAGCAGGGAGCTAGTTTCTGTGATGTGCGGTCAGTGAACAGAAATCCCCGGGAACCAGAGCAGTGTTGTACATTCAGGCCTTTTGGGGAATGATCACCTGCTGAATACTTGTTTTGGGAAATAGATGAGAAGAAAATACCCCTTTTGTTAGGGCCCAGCGAAATGAGCCATAAAAATGGTAACAAAAGTACTTAAATAATTGAAATCATTGAAATGTCAAAAACTTGGTAATACTGTATTTTCTTCCTACAGGGAGTCACGAAGGGAATCTTAGCAGTTTTGAGCTCATGTGCTGCATCATTTTATATGTAGCTAGGACGCTGGGGTCATTCATTCTGAATGTCTTCACTCTTTTGAAGCTAGTTAGAACCTCCAATATTGCACTGGAGTTTTTCTGAGATCCGCACTCACCCACTCACTGTTCCTTCCTTCAGCAGATAGCCTACGATGCCACATCTTCGGCTCTGGGTACATCTGAGAGTGAAGTGAACCCAACATCCCTTTAGTTCAACCTTGGAGGGAACTCCCTCGGGTGTCTGCATGTAGCAATTGACTTGCTTTTAGAGGACACTGAAGCAAATAAGGCTGTTTTTTTAATATCATAATGAGTGGTATTTCAATTCAGGAAAAAAAAATGGAATGTTTAATAAATATTGTTGGAATAAATGTCAGGCAACTGGGGGAAAATAATCCCTGTCCACACTTTTGATGCTAACATGAATATCAGAATGGTCTAAGATGCATTTTTCAAAACAATTGGTGCATCCTGGTCTTTTAGAGGTTGAGTCTGCCGCCTCTGGTTGAGTGAAGTCTACATTGATCCCAAGGACCTAGGTTTGTGTCTCAGAGCCAGGAGGAAGAACTAAAATGAACAACTAAATAAAATAATGCTTCTTCCTTCTCTTTCTTCTTATCTGCTCACTTTCATTCCTACCTGCACCTTTCCTTTAAAAAACAAATAAAAAGTACCCCACAAACATACTAGAATAGAATGTGGTACAATATAGCAACAGTATGACATTTGTTACATATAGTGGGGAATTGCCCCTATGCTCATAGAATGTTCATAAATCAATAAAGAGGAAAAAACAAGATACATGTTCATCACAAGAAAAGAAATTTGTATCCATGTACGGGGATATATATTGACTTATTGTAGTGATCATTTCACAGTATGTACAAACATCAAATCATTATGTTGTATACTCGAAACTAACATAATATCAATTATACTTCAATAAAGAGATATAGAAAATGGGGCAAAAATATGAGCTGGCAATTGGCAGACACATAGTAGAAACACAAATGATAGATAAACCAGAAAAACTGTTGAGCAACATTCAATAATGTTTGGGGTCAGGCAGACCTGAGTTCAAGCCCTACTTTTGCAACTTTGCAGTTCTGTGGAAAGGGGATAGTCTCGTCTACCCTGGCTGTACTGGGACACAGTAAGGGTCGAGCATTATTAGAGACTTCAGTAGCTCAGCTTGCTCTTTTTCTTCTTGCCAGATTTATCTACAGGATCAGAGTGGTTTATGTCTCCCACAGAGGAAAATAAGAGAAGCTGTCACTCTCTGTTTTACCTTACCACAAATAGTCCTTTGCTTAGAAAATTTATATATCCCCAATTTAGACTTATCTGAGTGACGAAATTAACTCTTCGGCGGCCCATTTTTGGACTCAGATTCATTCCTGCTATGCCCTTGGAGAAAACTGATGATAATTCAAGGTCATGAAGGATTATTCCTCTGTCTCCTCTGAGCACTGCAGAAGGTGGTGTTTCTGCTGGGTTTTCAGCAGGCCTGCAAAGAAGGCTGTGGATATGACCCATCCATTTGAATCCAGCTCACTGGGGGCTGTAAGGTGTAGGCTGGAGTGGTCTGATAACTCGCCTGCACAGCCTGTTCCCTCCGCTTCCCCGTTTCCTTCCTTCCTCTGCCATGATGTCACCGAGACCCATTCTCTAAGACACATGTACTGTTTAGCCTAAGAGACTGCCCTTAAAATGTGAATCTCCATTCTGAGCAGGAAAAACCTTAGCTCATTACCTGATGCTCGTAGGGCTCCTGAGTGTCAACCTCCCCTCATAGGTATTGCTGATTTTCTTTTCGGTCTCAGCATTTCTCCAAGAGGAGAGGGAGGGCTGGTGTGTTTCCAAACCCATTTTGTAGAAAGAGAAAGTAAGGCAGGATGTGAGTCTGTGGTGTTTATAGAGGAGACCCAGCACTTCTCTCTGAAAGGGAAGCATGTGTTCCCTTTCCCGAACAAGTAATGCTATCTCGCCACCTCCACAGTCCCTTCTCTACAGTGTGGGGTGGCAGAAGAGAAGGGGAGCGAGAGAGTGGAGAGGCAGGAGCTCCTCATCCTGCAGCAGGATGTAGGAGTTTTCCTAATTGGAGGGAAGGGGGAGCATGATGCTGGTGACATCCCAGGTCATGACTTGGGGCTAGGTGTGTCCTCAGGGTATCTTCTTCTGTCCCCTAAAGGATGCGAATAGCAGTGAAGGAAGAGAGAGCAGGGCCCAGCCTGGAAGATTTTCCTATCTTAACTGGCCTTCGACTTGGTTCTCATTTCCTACAATCACAGGACCTCTGAAAAGGCTCCAGGGCAGTGTGTTAGACTCACACTGGAGAATGGAGAGCTGAGCGGATGGTTGTGGCTTCCTAAGAGCCTGGCCTATTTTCTGACCTGTTGGACACAGTATGGGCTTGCTGCTACTGGTCTTAGAACTAATGGCTGAAGAGCAGTTTCTTTAGCCCCCTGAGTACATGGGTACTATTGGGGAGTTGAGGGGAGGGAGTAAACAAGTATTTAATGTTTCATTTTCCTTTTGTAGGTCAGCAAGCTGCCTGTTGAAAGAAGGGGAGTCTGACATGCTCTGGTGGAGCAGCAGTTAGGTTAATTGCCTCTGAAGGAGTATAGGCCACACACCTCTGGGTTAGTGTCCTGGGCCTGGGGGAAACAACCTGTGTAAACAATGAAATGAAATAAGAGAAAATTCTTTCCCCCTCTCTCTTCCTGCCTACTAGCCTGAATTCCTGATTGCACCTTTCCTGGAAAACAAAACAAAACAAAACAAAAACGGAAATTAGGGGAATGCACTACTGTAAAAAAATTTTTACAGAAAGTTGATGCTCTCCTGTTGGTCTCAGGTCAGAGACTGGAAGAGCACAAGCCCCAGGGTTCCACCCACTGACATCTTCAATTCACTCTTTCATTTGTTTGCATCCTTGGGGGCTCATAGGGAGTTAGAAAGACAAATGAAACCTAGGTGATGAAGAGTCATCATGATTTGGGGCTCATGGGACCCACAGAAATGTTCTAGGTCAATTTTCTATTTTATTCAAAGGGAAATTGAGACCAACAGAGGCGTTGTATCTTCAAGGTCACAAATCTATGAGGGGTATAAGGAAGATGAGAACCTTGGTTTCCTGACTCTTAAATAACTTCTTTTTAACCAGCCCCCTCCCAAATTGTCTACATTCAGATTAGAATTTTCAAATGCAACTGACTGGTGTGCATTTTGAAAAATTAGCAGATCACCAAACAAATGACATCAATATGGTAGCTCACGGGGTAAGAACAGGCATAAATAAAACTTTCAGGCCAAAGAAAAAACATAAATATTAGTATAGCAGACCAGATAGACAATATGAACAATTTTGAGGGGGCAAGATAACCAGCTACAATTGTTTTCAGACTACCAAGTTAAAGAAGACAAAAAGGGAATTTAAAGGGAAGTCAAGATCCAGTTGAATGAGGAAACAGAATCAGAGACAATTCTTTCCTTTTGGAACTCACTTCCCCATCTGCAAAAGGACAGGGGGAAAAAGACCTTTCCTGGCTCTTCTAATCTTTTCCCTTTAATGTGAATGTTCTGTACTCCTGGGACTGAGATTTACAAGTAAAAGATGAGTTAGGCGGTTGGGGAAAATCAGATACTCACAGGAGAGCTGAAGCTCGAACTCTGTCACCTGTAACTAGATTAAATATTTGGTGACAAAATTCTAGCTTCTGATTTTCTTGCTCAAAAGCAATTTCATATGTAATCGCATACTTGAGTCATATTTTTCCTCTGAGTAAAACTACTTTAGAGAAGAAAAGTCATAAACTATAAAGATAGCAGCTTTTTAAAAAACATTTCCACTCCCAGGAAACCTGAGTGCCGGCCTCTTCCAGAAGGCTAGGTCCCATGTTTTAGTATTTAATGCCCATGTGGTTTCACCTCCACCATTAAGAGTTGTCTCTTTGTTTAGGATCTAAATTTCCTGACAAGTGTCTTCTCAGGAACTTGATTTAACTACTAAAAGTATAATGATTTAGTTTCCATTTAAAAATCTTTTGGAACCACTGTCTGTTCTTATAAAGTCAGTAGGTACTGGAATAAAGAGTGATAAAGAAAGAAACATTGGTGTGCCCTGGTGGAGCAGCAGTTAGGTTGATCGCCTCCAAAGGAGTGAGCCACATACCCCTGGGTTCAAGTTCTGGGTCTAGGGAAACAACCAGCGTGAACTAAATGAAAATGGATTAAAATGCTTCTTTCTCTTCTCCCTTCCTGCCTGTTTGTCTCCTTGCCTTCATTCCTGCCTGCACCTTAAAAAAAAAAAAAAAAAAATTTAAAGAAGGAAACATTATTTAAGGTTAAAAATTCAGGGCAAGAGATTTGTTGAGAAATATTCCTATTTCCCAAATCTTCCCTTATTCGTGAATGATCTGTAGCTCTTTCAAATCCAAAGTACTGCCAACCTCAAGCCCTTGACTGAAAGGTCTCTTGTGAAACTTTTCTAAACTCTAAATTACCTACAGATAGTCCAATCCCTTTGCATTTTTGGGTAATACCCACTGCTCCCTGAAAATCAGGAACATTTTCCCCCTGGACTGTGGTCTTATGATTTTAAGGGAGCATGGGAAAGGGAAGAATCTCTTCTCTACAAGTAAGAAAATTTCCATCCATTAGAAGCCCTTTCTTCACATATGAAGTATCCTCAAAAGTCATTAAAAGACTTGAGTAAGGAACTCATAGGTGAAAATATCAAAATTATCAGTAAGTCTATGAAAAGATAAGGGATCCTATTTATCATGAAAGAAATGCAAGTTAAGATATTATTTTCACCTATCAGATTTTCAAGCACCACTAATAAGGATAGCATATGCTATTGGCTTGGGTATTTTGGTAAAGGTAATTTTGAGAAGTTTCTAAGAATTTGGCAATGACTATGATTTTTTTTCAAGTTCATATCCTCTGGCCAAGTGCTATTGTCTTTTTGATTTGAGATATAATTAACATCTAACGTATATTGATTATGTGGCTAATTCATCAATCTAGAAAACTTCAGATTTGATTTTGATGAATAAATTATATCACATTTATGCAATTGTATATTATGCAGCTTCTGTAAAGAATGGTGGTCAATGTATATGTATTACTTGGAATGGAATGATGTTCAAGATTTGTTTTCTAGTTAAAAATCAAATTGCAAGACAGTATGTTGTTGAACAGTAGAGTATAATAATTTTTATTATGAGAAAGTTTTTACTTAAAAAATGCCAGTGTTTCTTGAAATACGTAATTCTTGTTATTCCTATTTGAATGTAAAGATTGTTGAGTCCCAGAATGACTAGGCAACTTGTGCATGGTCACATAGCAAGAAATGGCTGGAACTGGGATTTTAATTTAGGCGGTTTGCTTCTAACTTTATACATCATCACTTTATCCAACAACATCTTTTATGATGCTATTTTTTATGCTTTTGTAATGTTTGAAATTTTACAATGGCATGTACTGCTTTGGAAATTTAAAGAGTAATAAATATATAAAAACACTGACTAAAACCTCATTTCATTCCCAGAATAAATTTCAAAAAATTTTAAAGTGGAAAGTAGGCTTTTAAAAACTGAGATATTTACATAAAGATTAAATTCTACAGAAAACTGTGATAGAAATAGGAATTTCATTATAAGAGGAAACAATTAACAGTTAAAATAAACCTTTCAAATTAAAGTAAACAGATTTATTGACAGCTTTTATATAAAAATAATAAATAAAGTGAGAAATTCACAGGATTATTAGGTTCCAAAGACATGCAAATTAATTTTAAGGTAATACATATGTTTATGAAAGTAGCAGAAGATACTACAAAACATGAAAGCCAAAGTCAGTGAGGTTGGAAGTAAATGGAAAAGAATGACTGGAAAGCCCTGCAAATGTTCAGAATTCCTGATAATATGTGACAAAGTTGTAAGCAAACAAAAGAAAACACGATTACATCTCTATGTCTAGCATGATGTTTCTCACACATAGTAGGGATGTAAATATTTTATGAATGGAAGAATAAATAAATGGATGGATGGATGGAAGGATGGATCTGTTCTTTTTTTTTCAATATGTTATTGTAATTTGTGGTCTTTGCAATAGTGAATTAATCCATAAGAAAAGAATAGTATTTTGTATAAATAAATCCATTATATTACTCTCCATAATAGTTAAAATGGAAAGTTGTAAAGGCCAAAAATAGGAGAAAACCTAGGCTAGGGATGCCATATCTACACTGTGGACTCTGCTTAAATAAGGGACTATGTAGGTCCATCTCTGTATCTCTGTATCTCTGTATCATCTGTTTATCTATAGTGAGATTTACCCTCGGTGTCTGGGGGAAAAGCAGAATAGGGGTCCAGTTCAGGGATATTTGGTGTCTGGCTGACATTGCTCAATTATTTTGGTTAAGTGGAGAGCAGAGAATGCAGCAGTCACAATATGGGATATAGAAAATCTTCCTAGTTATTGAAAGCAGGAGAGAGAGGTTAGATATTACTTTTGTAATGAAAGTCAACAAAGGGATTAAAACAGAAATTTCTTACATTCTTGGTCAAGAGGTGTTGAGAACTTTTGACCCTTCTTCTGGCTGGACTGGAAGCTGCAAAGAAAGAGGAAGAAATGATTTTAGAGAATGTGAGTCTGATGTAGCTACAGAAACAATGTCAAGAGGGTTTCTGCCTGGAGGAGGGCAGGGGCAAAAGAAGGGAAGGAATGGGATGAGGAGGCAAGATGCAATTGCCATTTTAGATGTTGCTTGATTGAGTACACCAGCATTCATAGCAGCATTATTCACCCTAGCCTAAAGGTTGAAACAACTAAATGTCTGTCAATGGATCAATGGAGAAATCAAATGTGGCAGTATATACAATAGAATGCTATTCAAACTTAAAAAGGAAGGGCGTTATGACACATGCTACAACTTGTAAGAACCTTGAAAACATTAAAGGAAATAAGCCAGACACAAAAGGACAAATATTTTATGAGTACCTTTTTATGCGATACTTACCTAGAGTAGTCAAATTCAGTGGGCCAGAACAGCAGTTAACAGGAAATGGGGGAAGAGAGGAAGGGGGTCATTACTTAATGGTTTCAGAGTTTCTGTGAAGGATAATGAAAAATTCTGCAAATGGATAGAGGTCACGTTTGCAAAACAATGTGAATATACTTAATGTACTTAAAATGGTTAGTCAAATGGTCATTTTATGGTATGCATATTTACCACAATGAAAAAAAACTAAAAAGGCTTAGAAAATCAATTGATCATAAGAATATGTTATTTGGTTGGGAGAAAGTGTGTATTTTTTCTAAAACAATGAAGACAACCAGGTATCTCTTTTTCATATTGCTGCTAGAATACTTTACTCAGAACTGAGATCCCACAAAGTCCCTGTCCTGCCTAGAACTGAAATGACTTCTTGTCAGATAGGTGAGGGAAAGAGTGTGGGGTGTTATTTTCCTCAGAGTGTGTGCAGTCATGAAAGCAGGAGTACCACTCACAGTCAGGACTCTCACTCCGTTCACTTAGGTGTGAATCCAAGCTTGACCACTTGCCAGTTATGTGACTTCCATAAATTACTCACCCTCTCTAAGCCTCTTTCCTCATCTGTAAGACAGGAGAAATGATGGTACTCCTGAGGGTTGTGGCAAGGATTAAATGAACTAATCTTTATAAAGCTCTTATCCCAGCATCTAGCAAAGGATAAATCCTAAGGAATTAGTGGCAGTTATAAAGACAGTACTCTTTCTCTGTGAACTGGGGGCAGGTAAAAGCAATAGGTGTAGATAACTTCTAGAGACTGAAGCATTCCATTAGGACATCTCTTTCTGGAGTTTTCTCCATTTCTTCTTCTGAATGCCTTCACCAACTTCTCCCCATTGTTGCTTATCCTCTAGAGAATTATTTTGAATTCGTGTTACTGTTCACCCTAGAATTAAACCAACTCTGATGTACCTCAGGAAATAACTTCTGGTACAACTTCTTGGTAAAACCACAGCTTTTATCTTTGTATTTACTGTGAATTGTGCCTACAAAATCTTTCTCTTAAAGGGTTCTCTTTCTCTCTAGAGAGTAAAATTACACTTTTTCTCAGTTATAGACTTGATCTCTACCTGTGCTTTTAAAATACATAAGAAACATTATAACACTTGCTTTCACCATATTTCTGTGAGATATTAAGATGGCTCAGCTGAAAAATATGTAGATATTAGGCTGAACCCAACACAAGTGTGAAGAAAGAGGGATTTACTATGACAATAATAAATATAACAGTAGTTCTCATTGAGTCTTACTAGGTGATAGCTCATTTGTCTTATCTCTTTCATTCTTCTTAGCAAATCTGTGAGGTAGGTACACTTCCTTAACTCCATGCTTCCAGTGGGGAGACTGAGGGTTAAAAAGTTCACATAGTGGATGACGAAATAAGGCCCACTCTCTTAACAGCTGGGGACACTGCCCACACTACTGAACTTGTACTCCTAAGATGTTTTGGTCATTGCATATTGAATAAATGTGGTCAAACAGAAGCATTGGGAAAAGGGCTAACCAAGAGTTAAGAATCTCTCCCACAAAGCAGTGATTTAAGAAGAGACAGTACTGTCTTCTCTCACTGAGAGTTCTCTGCTTGATGACTTTGGAAAAGGCAAGATGAAGCAAAATAAGAAATAGGAAGTGGTGGATTTGACCCATTTCTGATCTAATGTAAACCTGAAAATATTTCTTTTCTAGAAACATCTTGAGCAGTGAAATGCCTATGAATATCAAGAAATACTTTAATACTAGGAGATGGCCATGATTGAAAATGGTAAAAATGGAGTATAGAATTAAATATTTATCTTTCACTATATTCATTCTGAATAAAAATAAAATAAAAATATATTGTGATGTACTTAGTGAGGTTTATTACAGTCAGTTATAATTCTAGATGCTTTTTTTTATTAACTAATTTATTCCCTATAATAACCTTGGAAAGTAACTTGTAGCTCTCCCTTTTCACAGAAGTGGAAACTTGGGCCCAGAGAGGTTGAGTAGCCTGTCCAAGGTCACACAGTCTCTTAACTATTATGCTCTGCAAATGGAGTCAATAGCCCTGTTTTGAATGATTTTATTCAGGTAAGTGTGACATTGATCCTGGATTGCATAATAGGTTTTCAAATAAAAACGACATTCAGACTTTGACATTTTCCCCATTTAAACATTTTAATGGAAAAATGTTAGAGAAAATAAACATATTTAATTTTTTTATATTTACTTCCCATTTGTTTCTTTTCATATAAAAGAAATAAAACAGGGTGAGTTTAGATTCCCTTGATACCCTTCCTTGATGATTCTACTTCTCTCTCTCCCCAGGGCAATCAAGGTCACTAATTTTATCTATAAAACCATCAGCCTGTGGTTTTATCCTTTTTTCCTAGTATGTATTCATAAACGATATATCGCATTGTTTTGTTTTCCAAATTTTATAAATGCTAGTATGTGTGTGTGTATGGTTTTTCAGCTTTTTTTTCCCCCCCACTCAACATTATCTTTTTACCATATATATCCAAACACACAGATCTAGCTGACTACTAGGAAATAGTCCATAGTGTGATTACACCACATTTTAGGTTACTTTCAATTGTGCCCTCAGAGAATCAATGCCAGTGTGAGCAACCATGTGTAAGACTATTTATCCACAAGTAGAACTACTGGGCCAGAGGGTCAGTTTGACTTTCCTGATTCCAGATCTTCAGAGAGAATTCTAGCTCGCACACATGGGTAGACATCTAGCTCTTTTTTCCTCTCTGGCTATAAATGTCTAAAGCATAATTTATGTTACCCTGACTGTCTCTTTGTGACCATGCTGAGTCTCTCCCTTCCCTGGAGCAATGGCGCTGTTGGTGGCTGACACTCCTGAAAGAAAGGAATTGTTTGAAGAGAGAGTCACAGCACCAGCAAACATCCAGCCCATTTCACTCAGATCTGACAATGAGATCAGAGGCTAAGCCAGAGTTCTGGACTCTCCTCAAAGACAGGGGTGGCGGGGGTAGGACTGAGGGGCAGGAGGGAGTGACAAACTCGGGTTGGGGGGCAAGGAGCTGTCCCATAACCAGACACCTGGAGTCACCTGAGTGCTCACATACGGGTTTTCCTGGGGATGAACACAGTTGACCTCAGAGCAAGCGGGTAACAAAGTCACACTTTTCGGCAGCGTTAGTTCCAAGTAAAGTTTGGGTAGAAGGCTCTAAGATCTGCATGGAGGCCACCCCCGGACAGGGAATTGTTTGATCACTTCATTGTCTTTTAGGCCATTGCCAAGGATATTTCTCCTTGCTTTTCATGGACCAGTTAGAAATCATACCTTTGAAACAACTGTTCTCCTTTCACCATCCACTTACTGGAGAAGATGAAGGAATCTATCGAGCTGCCCTGGGGATTTTGTTTTCATCTATGCTTCCTAAAACATCTTTTTTTTTACTGTCACTTTCATTCAGCATATTGGGTTGCCTGTACTGGATTAAGTGAACCCGGGAGTATTTAACTACCCTTATTTCCCCCTTGATGGATTGTTTTTCAGTGATTGATGTTTATTCATGTGCCTCCCTCTCAGAAACAATAACAAAGATCATCAAAACAGAGACCCATCAGACCACAGAACCTTAAGGCAAACTATAGTAAAACAGCACGTGATTGTCCTCACCCTCCTCCATAAAGTGCCACGTTAGGAGAAAGTCAAGGGCAGTTTTACTCACCCTTGGAAGGAATCACGGTGGTGAAAACTTCTATATTTTCATCACTGCAACTGTAAATCTGATGCATCCTTTCAGCCTTCTCTCCCCCAAAGTGCCTGGAAACCGGAGGTCTCTCTCTGAAGCCCTAGTCGCGAGCTTTCCTAATCCAGTCTGGCTCGGGGAATCATTGTGCAGGTCCACAAAAGACAGGCTGGTGCTGTGATCTCATCTCATTCCAGAGTCCTCACTGAAACATTTTCCAATCCCATCTGTCCTTTTTTTTTTTTTTTATGAATCCTATTATTGCAAACCTTTGATTGAGAGTGGAAGCTTCAGTCCCTTCCCAGCCAGGATGTATTTAACATTTTTATTTTGCCTTGTCTGCTGCAGTGAATTTGGAAGTCTTTTGTGAAGTGATGATGAAGTGAAATCGCCTACTCGGTTAGCGCCAAGCTTGGCTGGAGAATGTCATCAAAAAGGAAACATGGATTTTGGTACCAGCAATTCCCCAGTTCATTTCAGAAATGAAGGGGCTTTTTTATCTTCCCTTCCCCCTAGAAGAACTGGATATTCAGTAACATGTCATATGTTAATTTGGCTTCCTTCAAAGTTTCTATTTTAAACAAAAGGACTCTTTCTCCAGACTGTTACTGCCTGGTGCTAGTACATGACAAGGCTGACATTTCTAGACAGTCCTGTCTTCAGCATCTCCTCGTACAATCCTTCAGGTGCTTGCAGGGACCTGGTAGCGACTAGGTGCCATGACACTCAGGTGCCTGTTACAGAGAGGTTATATTTTTATTATACTAAATATCCTAATATATGTTATCCTATATAAAATATATATCCAATGTCTATATCTATATAAATATATATCTGTACCTATCTATCTCCTATATATGTCCTATATTTATACCTTTATATATGCCAAAATAAAAAGGTTTGGTCCAAACATATGTGTATTATGTCAAATCCACCCTGTCTTTCATCATGCCAATCTAGATTTACTTTTTAAAATAACATTAATGATATATTTACCATTTATTTATGATTGCTAAGAGCTATGAAGTCTTACATAAAATCTGATTTAATGTCTGCAACTACACAATGTGACTCGATGTTATTTTTGCCATCTTTTAGATGAGGAAATTGAGACAGGAAAAGATTGAATAACTTTTGAAAAGACTAAATTACTTAGTTCATGGGCAGAATTAAGATTCAATGCCTAACTTGACACCAAAGTCCATGTACCTAATGATGAAAATATGCTTCATTCTTCACCTTCAAAGCTTTCCCCATGACTTTGAACTTGGGGGTAGCTGAGCCATAATATCTTGGATTTGGACTTGGTGTTAATTGCTATTTCTCTAGCAGACAAATTTGGGGCATTTATATTTATTCACCAGGTAGATGTCAATATTACACCTATGTCTCTGAGGATGGCACCAGCCACAGAAGATGGTCCTGGGAACTTAGATTTTTTTTCCCCTTGACCACATTTGATTTGGACCAGAGTGGAAACCTAACTGAAACTTCTTCCTCCTGGAAATAAAAAAATGGGCCCTTCTCTGGGGCCAGAAGGTAGGTATAAACAGTGTTCTCAGGACAAATGAAATTCAGGAGAAACCAGGGGGAATGAATGATACTGTTGGTGTAGGCAGGCCTGAATGCAAATCCAGGGTAAAGCATTTAAAGAGCAGGAGGGAAGCGAGTACTTTCACGTGGCTCACACTTTGGTGGTCTGTGGTCAGGTACAAACTCAAGTGATGAACAGAAGGAGGGATGGGGTAGGGGTGAGAGAAATGCGGGGAGAGTGAGAGTGAGGGGTAGATGTAGGAAGATTGAGAAAGAAAGAGCAGGAAGAGGCAGAGATAAGGGAGGGAGAGAATTTCCTACCTTGTCTGTCTTAACTCTAACCTCATTGTCTTGGTATCATGAGATGCCGAAGTCTTCAGCTGATAAATTTCCTCTTTTCTTAAGTTTAAGTAGGTTTTGGTCATTTTCAGTTAATAAGAATACTGTATAAAAGACTTGTGTCTATTGATTTTTTTTTAAATGCACAGTGTGATTACATTTTTAGATAGCATAAACTAGAGAGGAATAACTAGTGAAATAGAAAGTAAGATCCAAAATTATGTTAACAGACTAGATTTATGTTAATAAACGCATGTAATAAAACCAACAAAATGAGATTTAATAAAACTAAATGCAAACATTTACCTTTGTATTATTTTTTTTTATTAAATACAGAATTAGGGTGACCTGGTTTAGCAGCAATTTATTTCAAAATAAATGAGGGTTTCGGTTCACCACATGTCAAGAGGAAGTATCAAAGGGTAGGAGCTAAGACACAAATGTAGTTTCAAGGACCTGATACTAGATTGACATTCAGAATCCTTTCAAGTACTCAGAAGCCAACTGGAGTCACTTGGATTTAGTCAGAATGGGTCCAGGCCGGATTAAGATTTTTCTAAAATAGCATAAACCTAATCAATTAGAATACTGTATAATGTCTAATAACTAAGTGGCTAAGGTTAGGAAACACATCAGAGGAAAGAAATTCTTAAAAAATCATGTTAGACTGCAGGTCTCCTTTAGGTAGGAGTTGTAGCACCCGGAGCCATGACAGGACAGACATTTGGAAAGGTCCTTCCCCTCTTTGACCAAGTATTAGTTGAAAGGAGTGCAGCTGAAACTGTAATCAAAGGAGGCATTATGCTTCTGGAAAACTCTCCAGGAAAATTATCACAGGCGGCAGTAGTAGCTGTTGGATCCAACTCAAAAGGAAACCGTGGGGGAGATTCAACCAGAAAGTTCTTCTCCCAGAGTACGGAAGCACAAGTCATTCTAGACGACAAGGAATATTTCTTATTTAGAGATGGTGGCATTCTTGGAAAGTATGCAGGCTGAGATAAGTCACTATGAACAGGCATCATGTGAAGCTGCCCATTCCACCGAAGCTGTGAAATCTTTCATCATGTAAATGATTTCCATGTCTCTCTTTTTTAATAAACTAATGATATCCAACTAAAAAAAAGGAAATAATTTAAACTTGCTTGAAATATTTTTGTAAATAATATATGCTTATAACAAATTAAATTATAGATGGGTACACAGGAAAAAAGAAGTGTACTTTTCCTAATCTATTCTCACTTCCTAAAAGTAATTATTATTTACAAATTGGTGGGTGTATTTCTGTTTCTAAAAAATATGTGTTATTAAAAAAACAGTAATGCAGTTATGCTACATATGATTCACACCCCAACTCTACACACAAGTAAGCAAGCACGCATGCATGAACATATATCTTTAAATAGCTCTGCAGAAGACTACTACTGCTTTATAAGAATATGTCCAGACCTTTCTTGATAGACCTATAGCTTATTTCCTTTTTCAAAAATTGAAAACAATGCTGCAGGGTACTTTCTTATCTAAGTATCTTTATACACATCTCCTAACATTTTGTAGGCCACCTGGTCACAGCATACACATGCTTATAAATTTGAGGGGCATTTCCAGTTGCCTTACAAAAATTTTGTAACAGTTGACATTTTCACTAATAGGACATAAGGTGCTTACTCCCCACTGTCCTTGACAACACTTGATATTATTCACCTTTTAATCATTTGCCAAATGATCCTGTTGGCTTTTGTGCTCTGAGGCCAGAATATTAATCATATTAGAAAATTAAGGTTGTTGAACCCAGGTCCTTACAATCCATGGAAGGGTGAAAGGTTGAGACCTCATTTTGGAATACCAACTCTATAATCTGCATGCAATAGTATATACCACAACTATGAGAAATGGTGGTGATCCTATCTAGGTCAAGTTTAAATCTAAGAAAGGTAAAGTCTTTCTTGAATGTTAGAGCCTTTTCTCCTAGGTTCTGGGAATTCACAGTTGGTATGTGGGTGAGTCTTTCTGTTTAAAAATTTTGCTTCTATACTTTCTCAAAAGGCAGTTCGCTCATGTCAATGGAAGGCTTTCTTTCTTTATTGAGTGCTCTGCAAAGTGCTTAGCTGTTTGTTTCCTGTCAGGCTAATGACAAGTGCTGAGTGGCACTATCTCTGTTTCTCTCTCCAACCTGTGAGCTCTGGGAATCAACCCCCACAGAAGGGCTGGTAGAAGCCCTCTGAGGAAGTTCTATTTAGACACTGAGAACCCTGTCAGGCGTCTCAGTCTTTCATGTGCATAGGAACCACCAGGGGGTACTGTTAAAGTGCATATTCTGGTTCCACAGGGCTGGGGTGGCAGCCCAGAGACACTGACTCCCAAGGAGCTCCTCCAGATGCCTTCCTTGCTAGTCCCAGGGCTGGCCGCGGAGTTATAACAGAGAGTTCACTTAAGGAGAGCACATGCTCCTGACTGGGATGCATTAGATTTACAAGGAAGCCAAATTGCTGATATATAATTCTCTAGAGTTTAGACTTGAGTATTTAAAAATACCCCAGGTGATTATAACATGCAACCAGAATTTGCAGGGAGTGAGGTAGTTCTCACATTGTCCCCAGACAGCAGCACAACTTCAGAACTTAAAATTTGTAGGCCCATCTTGCCCCTGAATCAGAAATTCTGGGATAGAGTCCAGCAGTCTATTTTACAAGCTCTCCAGGGGATTCTGAGCTTCAATACATTTTGGAAACCATCCCCAAAAGAGAGTTCTTGACAGACCCCTCCTCCAAGATTTAGATCTGTGGTTCTTCATCCTTAGCAGCTTGATTCGCACAGCTGGGCCCCAGCTCCACTCTTTCGGACTCCAAAGATCTTGGGTGGTTGCTAGGAGTGGGTTACCCGCAGCGGGTGTAGATTTAGTAGCTGAGCAGAGGGGCAGCAGCCCCTCACTGTGAATGGGGAGCCTATGGCCTCCTGGCTTTCACTGCACAACATTCATCCATTCACTCCCCATTTATCAAACCCCAGCTTGGCTCAGACCTATGCCGATATTAGTGATGTTAACTGTACACCAATTATGTACCAGGTACTTCTTACATTAACCCTAAAATCAACCCTGCAAGGTGGCCTCCTACTGTTATACAGAAGGGAGTCCCTAACTTGATCAGTACTGACTCCAAAACTTGGACTCCTGCCAGGCTCTAGTGCCCATCTTTGCAGACTTGGGAGGCACCAGGTAGTGAGCTTCTGTCTTAATCTTGAGGGGTCTGTCTGTTTATCTATCTATCTATCTATCTATCTATCTATCTATCTATCTATCTATCTATCTATCTATCTATCTATCTGTCTGTCTGCCTGTCTGATCTATCTAATCTATCATCTTCATTTCCATCAATCTCTGTTTTCACCATCAGCCAAGTCACGAACCTGGGCCTACAGGGTGGACCACACCTTAGCTGCCCTGGCCGTCTGAGTCACAGTGTATGCCTTTAGGGGCTTTGTGAAATTGGGGATATATTTGTAATTTTAGTAGGTATTACATTCTTTCAGTTCTTCTGAGAGAGAGAGAGAATGATAGTTTCCATCTTTAACTTGTGGAAAGTGAGGTTTCTGTGTGTGAAGAAAGCTTTCTTATCAGAAGAGAGGTGCTTGAAGTTGTTAGGCTGGCCCAGGGACAAAAGCAGCAGCGGCCATGCCCGGGAGAACGGCAGCCCAGCCCGGGAAAAAGGTGGATGACGTCAGAATAAGGGATGCAACCCCCACACCTGGATTCACAGGGCCAATCCCCAATCGCGATATGGGAAGCCCGCGAAATTCCTCTGCTTAAAGAGCCGGTCCCCCTTTGTTCTGGGAGCGACTTCCAAGCCCGCAACTTGCCAGCCCTCTGCGGACTTGGGAGCTTCGCCCGGGTGAAACCCCGATAAAGCCCTGGCTATTCGACATTTTTTGTCTGATTGAGCTTTTCTCCTCTCGGAGCCCAGAAAAACCTTACAGAAGTCAGGATGGTCAGAGAAATATACAGATTACCTGTTCGAGTTTTAGTTTAAGAGAATGACATATTTTTCTAGTAGAAGTATGTGTCAAATATTGCTTGGGACATACGCATACTAAAAATTGTTTACTGAAATTCACATATATCTGGGTATCCTGTACTTGTTTGCTAAATCAAGCAAACCTATTGGAATGGGTTTTCTGGTCCTGGTGATAAACACACTCCATCTCCTTGTGAGCACCTATGCTCCTGTGTAAGAGTCTCAAAGGGCTTGAGTAGGAGCAGAAGACAAATTCACCCGGTTTTATTAGGACCTGCAATACCTGAGATAATCGAACATAGGCTTAATCTAATAATACTTCATTAAAACTAGCACTTACTATGTTGCAAGCCTCTTACTATGCTATTTAACTCTCAGAACTGTAAGTAGGCCCATACAAAAATCTCTGCTTTACAGAAGAGGAGCTTAGGCCCAAATGAGCTTAGTGATTGGTCAAAGGCAGGATTTTTCCACTGCAATATTAACAACGTTTGAGGCCAGATCATTCTTGTGAAGATTGTCTTGTGCATTGAAGGATGCTTAGCAGCAACCCTGGCCTTTACCCATTAGATGCCAATGACATTCCCACAGTGGTAACCTTCTGTGTTTGGCTTCTTTCATTTAGTATAATGTTTCTGAGGTTCATTCATGTTTCATTTATTCATTTTTTCCCAGTAGATGTTTATTGAATATCTACCTTCTTCAAACACTAGGGGTGATGCAATATAAGTTGATGGATTTTACATTCTACCGAAGGAGACAGATACCACGATCTGAATGTTTGTGCCTACCGCAATTCATATGCTGAAATCTGAATGACCAATGCAATGGCATAAAGAGATGGGGACTTTGGGAAGTGCTTAAGTCGTGAGATGAATGCATTAATGTTCTCCTAAAAGGGATCCTAAGAAGCTCCTCTACCATTTGAGGACACAGCAAGAAGTCATGGACTGTGAACCAGAAAGAGGACTTTCATCAGAACATGACCTGCTGGTGGCTTGATCCTGGCCTTTCCAGTCTCTATAATAATGAGAAATCGAATTCTAGTGTTTGTTAGTTACTCAGTTTGTAGCATTTTGTTATAGCTGCCCAAATGGACTAAGACAACAGGATAAATAAATAAAATATAAAATGGCTGAAATACCGATAAGATAAAAAGGAGGAAAATATGGAATGGAAGAAACATTTGAAGGGTTGGATGGAGATGAAATTTTAAACAGAGTGGGAGAGAAGACCTCGCTAGAAAGGTAATCTTGAGGAGAGCCCCAGGGACTTGAGGATGTTAGTCTGAAAATAACTGAGGGAAGAGCATCTCAGGAAAGGGAACAGCAAGAGCAAATGCCCTGAGGGAGGTGTTTGTCTACTTGTTTTCATAACATGTTGGAGTCACTAGAATAGAGTGAGCAAGGGGAGGGTTATAGGGGATGAGGCTTAAGGGGTAGCAAGAAGCTATTTCAGGAAGGGTCTTAATGGTAGAGCAACTGTATAATATATAATCAAAAAAACAGGCTACTTTTGAGAGCAAAAACAATCACCATCAAAATTATGCTGGGATATCAGAAGCTTCTAATGAAATAGGGATTATTCTAGTCATGCCAGATGATCACAAGGATTTCGCCTGTACTCTGAGTAAGGCGGTAAGTCCCTAATAGGTTTAAAGTAGAGCTTCACCATTCTGGTTACTCTCTTGAGAGGGACTGAAGGGTGGTAAGGGTAGAAGCAGGGAGAAGAGTTTGGAAGCCATTGCAATTCTATAGGTTAGAGATGATGGAGACTTGAATCGGGTAGTGGTGGAAAGGGTGGTCAGAACTGGTCAAATTCTGGATACAATTTAAGGAAGAACCAATAGGATTTCTCACCAATAGGTTGTAGGTGTGAGAGAAAAGGGGCTATTAAAGATGACACTGGAGAAGACTGAAATAAATTTTGGGAGAAGATCATATTGTAAGTTGAGTTCCCATGAAACTGATTCCAAGATAAAATTTGCATGAAATGAGTTTTCTAGTCAATGCTCTTAGGGTCATTTCAGTCAGAGGAAATTGCTGGGCTGCCATTTAGTTCCAACAAAGGACTCAGTCAACCCCATGAGGGACCTCAGAAGCTAAGAAGACCTTTAAAGTTACCCCAAGTTGGGGCAGGGTGGTTGGTTAGTTCTCCTAATTGATCTCCTAGTTGACTGTGGCTAAATGAAGTCCACCTTGAGCAAGGGTGTGACCTTGGGTAAGATTGTTTTCAGTGAAGGGCAGACTCCAGGGGAACTTGGTTGTGAGCTATCAGTCACTGACACTCAGTAACTAGGGTTCCTTAGTCCTAGAGAATCTGAGTAGCAACTACAGCATGTATGATGAATCATGAGCTAAGTTTGGGATCAATAGAGTTTGATATTCAAGAGGAGATGTTAAATAACTTGTTTCTTTTCTGCTCACATCAGAGGACAGTCTCTCAGTTTTTTCAAGATGACTCTCGACCCATATTGTTCCCCAGCTCACACTGAACTACTACGGCAGCACTGTCCCTTAGAAATATAATGCTAGTCATACATCTAATGTAAAATGCTATAGTAGGCACACTTCAAAAGTTCAAATGAATAAGTGAAATTAACTTCAATAATATCTTTCATTAATGTAATAGATCCAAAACATTATCATGTTAATATATATCAGTATAAAAATCAAATGAGATAATTGACTTTATTTTTATGACAATTCTTTTTTACACTAATAGTACATTTCAATTTGGAATAGTTACATTTCAAGGGCTCAATAGTTACCTGTGCCTAGTAACCACTATGTTGAATAGCACAGTTCAACACTTTCTCCAACCAGCCAAATCTCTCCATTGGCTCTTGGATTTTGCTAGTGATGTTCTCAGTTTTGTCATCACTTCTACTGGAAAATTCCTAAGACAGGTCAGGAACCTGTACTCTACTGTAGCATCACATTGAGTATCACTACACATTTGTCTGCCTGCCCCAAAAGTCTGCCCATTGTTCTTGTGTTTTCTATTTCTTTGACAACAATCAGTAAAATAAAGCACCTAGGACTGAAAATTAGTGAAAAGGAGCCATATAATATAGAAGTTATGGCAATAATAGGTAACTCACTGCCGTAGAAAATAAAGAGAGAGAGAGGTGGGGGTTCTGTTCAGACTTACTCAGCACCGTCATTTCCAGGTCTTAGAACTTGAGCTATGGGTGAAGTGGGTTGCTGGAAAGCCCAGGCACTGTTGCCTGATCTTCTCCCCCTGAAATAGCTTATTTGCCTTGTTAAATGATCAACTGTTGCGTGAGCATACTTTTTGCCTTTCTTTAAGAAAAGATAGACAGGCAAAAAAGTTAATGCTAAACAATGGCAGTTACCATTTTCTAGTTACCTTCAAATTTTTTTAAACATTTTATTATGAATAATCAAAAATATATACAAAAATGAAAAACATAGCATGATGAATCCTAGGTTTTCATCACTTAGCTTTAACAATGATCAACTCATGGTCAATCATTTTTATCTATACCTATGCCCACTCCCCCATCCCATTTGATTTTGAAACCAATTATGGACATTGAATATCTGTGCAAATATTTGTATATACTTCTGAAAAAAAATTTTCCCCTAACTTAGAAAAATGATTTTTGGCTTGTCTTGCTACCTCTGGTTTCTTAGTGAGATCAGAATTGTGTATACCATAGGTGTATACCATAACAGTAGATTCTTAGGTATTTAAATGGCTAGAGAGTTAATGACATGAGCAACCAGAGTTGCTATTACCTCTTGATTTATGAAGCCACATATTTAGCTTTTATGATGGGTGTCATCAACATCAGGCATATTGGGCCCATTCATCTGTCTCTGCCCCAGAGCTCTTCAGTCATGAAGGAGCCCAACAGATGGGAAATTTCATGGCTACAAATGGAATTGTTTATCCTCTCATTGTTCCCATGTCAGCAATCAAACTAAATCCATTACCCACCAATAAAAAGATCAGCCTGCTGCCAGTTCAGCCATGGGAGGAGCCAAAGGTATGTTGAGGGGATTTAGAGTTTTAGAGGGAATACAAAAGTAATAAGAAGTCGCATAAAAATTAAGACCTAGTGAAAAGTTTGGGTCTTTCATTCTAAAGCTGAAGGCTTTTTAAAAAGAAAGACCTAGAAATTCAATCTTTTCTTTAACATAAAATATACTCTCGAGACTCCTATTAGAAATATTGCCTAACTTTTATTGTGTATTGATGGGTTTATTATTTTACTGAAAAACAATCAAAAGTACTCAAATTGGGTTTTGAAGAAGATGGAAATGTCGGATATATAATGGAAAAGCTGCTTAATAGCATTATTACTGGTAGGAAGATTTTCTTTTGTGGGGGTCAATAGTTGTCTGTTCTTTATAAAGTTATCCCTCGTTGGCTCAGCTAGGGGGTTCTCTGTGTTCAACTGTAAGAGGAGGCTTCTAGATTGTGTGGCCACCTCAGGCTGCTCTCCAAACATTCTTAACAGACCAATACTTTATAAAGTAGATTTTAGAACACTTTTTGCTTCTACCAGATTGTTTTAGATCAGGATATAACAGGCAAAAAATGCCAGTTCCACCATTCATTGGTTGTAACTGTCACTCCGAGGCATGCAGTCTTTGCATTTGATCATTCAAATAGCTTAAGACTTAGGCCAGTGAAAATTCAGATTGAGTAGGAAAAAATCAGACTTGCTTCATTTTGTTCTTTCTGTTCTATTCTGCAATACTTATTAATAGCTTATTGTTATTATGCCAGCTATCATGCTAGGTGATAAGAATCTGACAGGATTACCACCAAGCAATTTACCCTCTGTTAACAAACAGGTGGGGAAATACATAAGAAAGCAAATTATTGCATACAAAGCAAGATGAATTTACAAGGGGGTGATAAGATATGCAGAGGCTGTTATGGGAGTTTCAAGTAGACCTCAAATGATGGTTCCTTGACTCCCTTAAGGAGAAGGGTGTGACTGCAATGAAGGGTCCATGTGTAGAGGGAAGCCTGGGCAGGCAGGCAGGAGCAATATTGTGATAGTCTTGCCAGTTGGTCGTGGCATGTGTGTCTTTTCTTGAAGGCCATACAAAGCCAAGGAAGGATGTTAAATAAGGAAAAGTCATTGTCAGACAAGTTGTATTTTATCAAAAGCGTTCTGGAGACAGGGTGGAGAATGTACTGTAGGGGGTTAAAAATGGAGGAAAGAAAACTATTAAGAAGGTGGTTGCAGTAATTCAGGTGGCCTGAACCAAGGTATATATGTGTGTGTGTTTTGGGGGGTAAGAAGGAAGATGTAATAATAACTATAGGTTGTTGAAATGACAACATTGAATGATGTGTAAAGAGTTTAGAATAGAATTTATTGTACAATCTAGATTTAATGTTGACTCTTCCACCCTCCTTTAGGAATACACCTCTGTGGAAAAAAAAAAAAAATATCATAAAGCCAAAACCAAAACCAAACAAAAACTACTGATAGACACGAGAACCTAGGTTAATCTCCAGAGAATTATGCTAAGTGGAAAAAAGATGACCTCCAGTTTCCTTACTTAAAATTATAGATATTATTCACATGTGCATGTGCACACACACACACACACACACAAATTAGTGCATGTAAAAATGGTGAAATCTGAATAAGGTAGATGGATCATTTCATTGTCAGTTTTCAGACTGTGATATTATTCTGTAGCTGAACATGATGTTACCATTGGGGCAAACTGGGTGAAGGTATATGGGATCTCTTTGTGTTATTTTCTGTTAATTCCTTGTGAATCTGAAATTATTTTGAAATAAAAAAAATTAAAGATACCTAAAAAGATAAAAGAAATAAGAGCTAATTTACAATTATGTTTTTCATTATTCTATAATTATTATCAATAAGTTCTTATTCTCACTTGTCTAGTGACTGATCAAACTGTTTCTGACACCCCAGCCTATCCCTGATGGTTTTCTAGCAGCTTTCTGGACACATTCCAACAGGGCATCAAGATTGACCCGTGTTTACTTGTTCAGCCTCAACGGGCCACCTCTTGACTTGCATGTGACACTCCAGAAATACTGAACTGTTGAGAACTCTTTGCATATACCACGTTTATACTCTCTGTTATCATTTCTACTGTCTGTTCATTCTACCTGGAATGTCTCCCCGGACTTCCCACCTCTCATCTAACTCCAACTTTCCTTCAAGTTTCAATCCAGGTGTCATCGCATTCATGGAGTCTTTCTTGACTTGGTTTATATCACTAGTATTACTATATTGTTTTAAAGTTATAATCTTAAGTCCTTTTGACCTGGAACCAGGCTTAGTCTGCTGTTGCATTTAGCAAAACCATCAGAGCAAAAGTGGGATATGCAGAAATAATTTTAAAGCCAAATCCTAAGAAACCCCAAAGAGGGTTCCATTCATAACACAAAGCTAAACTTAAAAAGGTCAAACCAACTTAAACCTCTCCTCACCTATTTGTCTTCTAAGTCCCCGCTTTCAGCTGCCTTTAACCTCTCCTCTTTCCTCTCTTCCCCAAGACTCTCTATACATTCAGTTTACTGCCCAAGTCTATTCTTCTCTTTCTTTAGATAAAGCACTTTCTTTTCTGCCAGTGGCTCTTACCTCTTTCTGAGGTAAATCCTTCAAGTCTGTCCCTAATTTGCGTATAAACACTATTTTTTAGGGTTATTGTAACAAGTACCTCAAACTGGGAGACTTGAACAACATAAATTTATTTCCTCATAGCTCTGGAGGGTTGGAAGTCCATGATCAGTGCATTAGCAGGTTTGTTTTCTTCTGAGGCCTCTCTTCTTGACTTACAGATGGCCACCTTCTTGCTGTGTCCTCACATAGTCTTTTCTCTAAATGCATCTCTGGTGTTTCCAAATTTTTTCTCCTTATAAGGATACCTGTCATATTGGATAGGTTCCACCCCACGACCTCATTTAAACCTGTGTCTCTTTATGGGCCCTATCTCCAAATACAGTCACATTCTGCGGTACTGGGGGATTAGAGCCTCAACAAATAGATTTTGGGAATTTAGTCCATCATAGTGGGTATCCCAGTTCCACAACTGAAAGACTGGGGATCCAAGCTAACAAAACCAAAATTCCTTGTATTGGCTCAGGTTGGAGAGAAGCTGTGAATACTCACCCACTCACAGTCTTTCATCTCTCATGTAACTTTCTATGTTGGAGCCTGGGTCTTTACGCAACAGCTGCCATTACAATGTGTGGGCATAGCAGGCATTCAATGAAAGTTTGAGACTTCATCTCTGACTCCACTAACTTAGGGAATATCCTTTTATTTCCATCCATTTTAAGTTTTTAAGTCAAAATTCTTGAATCTATAGATTTGAGTCTTTTAATAGCATCACAGAGGACTAGCCCTCCCAACCTCTGTTTCCTTCTGGTGAGGGATTTAAAATCCTTTATCAAGGACATATGGTGGTTAAGTGATGCTCCATGTCAGGAAGAAGAGCTAGGATAACACTGTCATGACTCTGAGTGCATCTGCAGGATACCTGGGTTGTCTTTTTTCTAAATGGATGTAAGTAGCCATCCTCTTCACCTTGGCTCTTTGGCCCTAGAAGTATAGCTTGTATTATTCTAGTGTGTATCCAGTGGTTCTTAACCAGTAATTAAACACAAAACTAAATAGGCATTTACTCTTTCTACATGCACTTTCTAAATATCACAACTTTTCACCACATAACTTTAAACAATTTTTATTTATTTAATATTGAAGGCATATTGCATCATAACATTATAAAAACACGTGTCATAATAAATCCACATCTGTATATGTTAGGTTCAACACCATTTCAATTCTTCCTTCACTATACAATTGATCCTCTCTACCTAGTTTGCCTGTACCTATTTCTCTTCCTACAACCACTTATTTGATTTTATTGACTAATTTTGTTGTTGCTGTTTGATTTAGTTTATTTTTGATTCTTGGTTTCTCTATATATGACATATGAGTGATATCATATGATGTCTGTCTTTCTCCTTCTGACTTATCTCACTGAGCATAATTCCCTCTAGGTATATCCATGTTGCTGCAATGATAGAATTTCATTTTTTTTTGATAGATGAGCAGATTGCATTATGCATACATACCACATCTTTATCCACTCATTGGTTGATGGGCACACAACATAACTTTCAAACACAAACATAACAAGAAGGATTATGTGTGTGTGTGTGTGTGTGTATTTAAGACAGATCTAAGACAAAGTATTTATTACTAGTATATTAGCCCCATAGCTGTGAGTTTTATATTCCTATACCAAATTTACTGAAGTGAAGTTTGGTGGCCTGGTGCTTCATAAACTTTTCAATAGTCAGATCATGGTTGAAGCAAATCCTGTGAACGTCCTCCATGTTAGAGCCACAAGTGAGCATCTCCTTTCTGCTCCAGCTTTGAAAAGTAGAGCCTCTTCACTCAGGAAGGTCTCAGCCTGGATAGAAAGTAAAACTGAGGGAAGTCGAAGCAGAAAGGCTAGTCAGTCAGTCCGGGTGGGGAAAGGCAGGATGTGCCTGCTCAGGTTTAGGTTCCCAGTGTGGTGGAGAGGTAGATTGTGTTTGACCCTTAAAACCCTCTGACATGTCAAAGCTTCCAGAAGCCTTTTTCTCTTTTAAATGAATTATAGTTCTCTATTCCATACATACTTACACAAGTATAAATAGTGCTTAAATGTGATTCTAGAAATTCTCCTATGACAATAGAAGGCATTCGAGAGACATGGTGCCTAGGGATGTAGGTGAGGAAAAACTTGGGAATGAGTGCTGGCCCTGACACTTACTAGCTGTGTGCATTTGGGTGGTGTTTTGTTTCGCTTTGCTTACCCTAAATGAATATTAGTTTTCTTATTTGTAAAGAAGAATAATAGCAATGCTTTTTCTCAGAGCAGGTAAATTCTTGATAAAGAGTCTGGCACAGGCTAAGGTACAATAAAATATTCAATAAATAAATGCTTATTATTTTCTCTAGTTTATTATTATCATCTATAATAGATGCCCGAGTTATATAGGCCACTGTGTTTTAGAAGAGTTCATATTTTTATTTATAAAAATGTCAAGTTTGGTTAAAAGTGCTATTGAAAATCATGTTCTTGTAATAATTCCCAAGCACCCATGATTCCACCATCCTCTCAAAAAAAAGAACCCTCTGCCTGTCCCAAATTCATGTTCCCCGTCTTGGTTTGGGAACCTACTTTGTAGCTATGAGCTATGTACTGAGTATATAGTAGTTAAATCAGATGTAAAAAAATGAAAGAAAACTAGCCTGTCCTTACTCAGGTGGTCACACTAGCCTGCTGGTGTTTGAACATTTCTTCATTTACATATTACCTTACAGATGTTCTGTTCTCATACCCAGTGCTTTTTATAAAGCTCACATTGGCCCTCTGTAAATGTTACCAAAGCCACCATGGGACCAATGTGCATCATTGCAAAGTTTTGAGAAATTTCTGGCTAGAGGAACAACTTAGCTGTGTGGAAGAACTCTTGTTCACCCCCTCACAGTGAAAGAACCCTTTCATTCACAGGTCCAGATGATTCTAGAATACCCTTACAGAAAAGGACATTTGATTTATATGTTTCTCCCTTGAGTCTTTTTCCTTGACCAACACAACTGAGGACCATGAATGTAACAACACAATCCCTCAGGCTTAAGTGCCTACTGAGGATCCAGGAGGAAAAAAATGTGACAAAGAAAATAGACAATGATCTATAGCTCCACTTAAAAGACATTAACGTAACACTAAAATTAAGTTTCAAAGTTGTATTTGAAAAGCGTATCTGTTCATGTGAATTATTAAGATATACTTAGAGAAAAAAGTTTATTTTTGAAGGTTTTCACAGTCTAAACTGATCCATCCATATGAACTTGTTTCATTTCTCATTACTCTGCATGAATATTTATTTTGAAGATAAGTAAAATTTAAAGAGAGGGGAAACAATACTTACAAACAATAGTGAGATATATGTAATTTGACTATCTGAATCAAGAACTGTGAACATGTCCATAATCTGATGTAAAAATTTAATTCCAGTATTAAACTAAGAAATTAATTTAGAATATGGAAAAAAATCAAATACACATTATTCATGCATTCATTTCCATGCTATTGGTAGGAGTAAAAATTTGATTCCTTATAATAAGGATAAGTTATTGAAGTCCTATTTAATAAACTATTGTGTACCCTTAAAAATAATGATTTTGAAGACTGTGTGGCAACCTAGAAAATACTTGAAAAATCATGCCATAAGGAAAAAGAGCTGAAGATCACACTGCCTAAATGAAAAAGACTGAAAGGAAATATATCAAATCATAGAAGCTGTGATTAAATAATGACATGATGATAGTTTTTTCTCTTTTTCGCTCATGATTATTTTAATCAGTTTTGGAAAACCAATTAAAAACACCCAAATTAAAAAGCCAGTATTTAAAGTCAGAAAGAATGAAATGGGGTTACTTTAAAGTTAACAGTCTTACACATTTTTTCATTTCACATGGGACAAAATCACTAACAGTCACTGCAATTTGTAGGGGCTTATGCATTTATTGTAAGTTACTGGGGTGGCTGGAAAGACAGTGGGATAATAGCTTGAAAAACTAGACCTCCCACCCCCAGCTGCCAGTAATTCAACCTAGGACTTCAAGAACCAATTTCTGCCCATTCAAAGTGGTTTATTCCTGGAGACTGCCTCCCGCAGGCCATTGTGATGGTGATGGCTGGGATGTGGCCTGGCCTCCTCAACAGTCCCCAGAGGACCTGGGCAGCTGTCTTGGCTTGGGGCTGCTGGTCTTCAGAGACAGGGCAGCCTGTGCAATACTGACCTGGAGGTGAACAGTCCCCTCCTCTCATACCCACTCCCCGGAGGCAATAGTCTCTCATTAGGGTATAGTTTCTAATCCAAACAACCATTAATCTTTCTCAGGGTTAAAAGGCCAGAAAAGCAATTTTTGCTCTCTATTTTGATACTGTATTTGTCTGGATTTTACAAGAACAGACTTACTTCACTGACCACTGGAAAACACCTCACAGCTGTGTCCGCAGCTACACAAACAATGCCAAACACAACACACCTCTCTCCATGTGCACAGAAAATGGACAAGAATGTAAAACGAGTCAGCTATTTATTGCGGCACTTGGCAAAAATCATAGAAACATGACCCACTTGAAACAAGTTAGTATTTTGTGTCATGAGCTACATTATGGATGAGCATGAGTCTTAAATGAAAATGCCAACCCAAATGAGAGCTTTATAAGGTAATAGTATATAGACTTGAATATTATAATTTAAATTCCTTTGCCTTAGTAATTTAATCATTTAAATGAAGCTATAACTACTAAAACTTTTTGATCTTTTAAAGTTAATGACTAGAAAATGAGGATCTGACTTCAAAAAATTACACTTGTTGTCTCAGAAACATTCAAGTGTTTGGTTTCCAAAAATAGGCCTAATCACCTATCTTATACTCTTAGTAGCTGATAAGTCAAGAAACACATCATTTCCATATCCTCAAATTGTAAGGACCAAAATGATGAGTATTAAGCTTAAAAAATACGAAAACTTCCTAAATCTGTTTTCTTATGTTTGACCTTTAAATTCTTCCTCTCCAGTCATCATTAGTATGAATACCAAACACTCTTCCTTAGTGAGTCACATTTAGACATCTGCCTACTGGTAGGAGAGACATCAAATATTTAAGAAAGATACAGGATGCATTTTTATATCTGAAATCATTTTATGTTAAGTATTCCAAGTTCAGAATCTCACATTAAGGACTTAGGTAATACATAAAATCTAGTCACAGAATTTTCAAGCTGAAAGATTCCTTGGTTGAATAAAGCAAGTCTCAGAGAGACCAAGGGACTAGTCATATGCTGTTTTAATGATGCCAAATCATCTTGCAGAATCTATTATGAGTTCTAGAACTTACCTGAACGTTTTTGGGGATGGGGTAGGGCACTGTATGTTTCTACTATGCTCAATGTATTTTGAGACATTCATTAACAGCTTATGGTGAAGTATCCTGAAGGATCTCAGATTGGCAGAGCTTAGTGGTTCACTACCTCTTCCTATTTTTGGAATCCATGGTTCTCCTTGGAAGCAGGAGGGAATTTTATCTCGGTATGCTCTTCAAGGTAGAGCTGACATTCTGTTGGTACTGTCTTTTGGGTACTTGTTAAAAAGAATTTGAATGTTCTATAGGAATTAAAAATGTATCTTAATGACATCATGTCTAGGTTAAAAAACATTAATATTCCTCACTATTCATTATACACACATATATATGTACACAAAATTACTGGAAGAACATGCACCAAATTTTTAACAGTGGCTATCTTTTGGATGGTGTAATAAGAACAAATATTTAATTTTGTATTTATATTTGTATTATCAGTTTTTGGCACTGAATATATTTTACATTTACCGTTAGTGAAAACTCCCAATAAACATGATTTAAAAGTTGTTTTAAAATCTCAAGGAACTAAAGAGCTTTCTAAAGTAGGCCTGGGCAGTTTGAATGACACAGCAATGCTCTTCTTATTCATTTAAAAAATCCTGATGTAGTTATATATACATTACTTATTTGATTAAATCTTTAATTCAATTTAAAACATGAATAAATCTGCAAATACATGGAGAATCTAGACTGCCAAAGCTTGAGCGGGCAAACCTCAGTGTAGTGACCTTTGTGAGGAAAAATGAACCATAGAAGTTTCTTCTCTTGCAGTCTGGGGACACTGCGGGGCAGGGGATGCTGCTACTTAGATTCTACTTGCAAGACTGAAGTCTCAAAACTGCAAAACTGCTTGCTTTTGAATTAATTTATTCTGAGCATTAGAAACATTTTTTTTAATCAAAGAGGGAATTACCAATGCAGGATGTCAGTGTTTTTCTCAAAAGAATAATTTATTCACCAGTGGATCGGTCTCAACTGTTTTACCATTTTGGATTTATTTTGACCTTTAATATTGGTTACTAGTATTTTTACAAAATAAGATAAATCTGACTTAAAGTGACATTTTTCCTTATTCTCTCTCCCTTCTTTTAAAATTAGAAAATATATGCTTATAACACATCTAAAAATATAGATGTTTATGAAAGAAAAAGTATAAAATAGAGTAGACATTTTCCCTTAATTTCTATACACCAAATTTCCATTTCTCCAGTGATAACTTTTAATATTTTGATGTGTATTCTTCTTTTCTGTGTGTGTATGTGTGTGTATGTAATTCAAATAGTAAAAGTCAGATCATACTAACATATGATTGTTCTGAAACTTAACTTTTATCCAACTTAGCAATATATCATGGTTATGTTTCTAGCGAATTTACTTCATTCTTATTAATAACACTATAGCATTTAATTATTTAATATTCTATGATATATTCATCTATATACTTTTAATGAATACTTAGTTTCTTTCAAAATTTTTATTATTGGATCAATTGCTACTAGAAACATTCTTGCCATATTTCTCTATATACTTGTGTTACTATTTCTACAGGATACATTTCTAGTTGTGGGTCTACTGGGTGTTGGATATGTATATTAGTATTTTTGGTAGATGAGTTTTGCCCACTTGATATATGGAATGGGGGTACTTGTGGGGTTTGGAGCAGGAAACCCTGAAATCTGGCCAAGGTCCTAACACAGTGGGCATCAGTACAGACTGTTTTATGGAAGTAACTTTACTTTGAGCATCAGGGAATCTTCTGCAGGATGAATTTATATCATATTTGAACTGGTAGCAGATAATTATGCGATGAAAAGACAAAACTCTGACTAGATAAATTCTATTTTCAGAATTAGAAGAGTCAATGGTAATTATTTCAGTAAATATAAGAATTAATATAGTTTCATTGATGCTTCAAACAGAGCAGACAGATCCTCTTCTGACTGAGGGCGTGGTGCAAGCTTGGTGACTCTCTCCTGAAACAGTAAACAAAAAGAGTTTCCCAAGAGTTGAAGAGACTGTAAAAGCTACAAGGTTATGTAAATTAACTTGGTAATATGAAACTATGACTTGCAGAAGTTTATCAAGTGATGCCCCTTTCCAGTGAAGCTTTCAAAAGCCTTTGCCTCAGCCTGGTCGTCTGGCCCACGCACAGAACCAAACTAACCTTGGGAAAAACACTTACTATAATGACCAAACCATGTTGGCTGGCAACCTCTGCCAGGTTCTCCTGGCAGACAGCATTATCCCAGGCACAGACTGTGCTGCCAGGAAAACAGAACCAGGTAGACCCTGACTTCAAAGATCAAATATTTTGCAACTTGGATTTAAGGTATATTCACAAAGACTTAAATAGTATATTACCTTTCGAGGTACAGGCAAGAAGTGATTCCTTTTTAAACATTCACTCAGGTTTGATCTCTAACTGACCAAACAAATTTCAGTAACATGCTTGATTTCTGCAATGAATGTTAAGTCAACTCAGCAAAAACAATCAGCATGTGCTATTGCTATTTAAACTCCCATTGGTGGTTCCTTCAGTCCACTGAGGCAGGAGATTACAAGATAGTACATAAAGATAACTTGTGTTCAAATTTCTGGGTCTAAATGAAATTAAGAAATGTGCCAGATTTTTGGTTCCATTTCATGGGTCTCTTGACTGTTTTCTTGTGAAGCACTGATTTGAGAGCAGACCTGGTAGAAGAGAAAGCTCCCTGAGGGCAAGGCTGTGCTCAGTCTCTCTATCTAGTCCCTAACAGAGCTCTTGACACACAGGATGTAGGTGCTCATCAGTTATTGGTTGAATTAATGAACATGGTTGGAGCAGGGGATAATGGCCTATCAAAATTCACATATACTAAAAAGAACTCGGTCTTCCATTTTCTCATCTCAGAAATGATACCTAGTCACTCAGGCAAAAAGCTAGGGGCTGTCCTTGAGCTACAAGTTCCATCCTCCAGCAGATCTACCTCCATAATAAATCCCAAATCTGATCACTTCTCATCTTCTGTTCCATTACAACTCACATCACTGTCATGGCCACTCCAACTTGCTTCTATTTTTTCTCTATTCTTGACCCTAGAGTCATACTCCCCACTACAGTCAGGGTGATCCCCTCCTCCCTGCAGTATAAATGTGTTTATACTATTCACTTGCTTGATGCTCTTTATGACTTTCCACTGCAATTAGAAAAAGACCATAGCCTCTAATGCCACTCTCATTGGGCCCTGCTTCTTGCTCCAGTTCACGCTTCTTCCATGGAATCATCTTATTTAGCCCCACTGTTGCCGTTCAGTCCCATGAACATACTAATCTTCACCTTTTCCTGAGGCCTTTCCTCTCTGCTTGGAATGCTTCCCCCAGATCTGAACATGGCTGCCTCTACCTCTAGTCAGAAGCCTTCCCTGACTGCCCTCACTGGAGTCCCTCCATACTGTTCTGTGAGATCATTCTCTAAATAAATTATCCAGGTTTTCCTTCATACCACTAATCATTACCTGCAATGATTTTACTTGTGTCTTACTTATAGATCTGATTAGATGTCCTTTGTCTTTCTCCCCTCATGAGAACATTAGCTCCATAAGGAAGAGAAGTACTTAATTTTTCTCCTCGCTGTATCTCAGGGTATATATCAGGGCCTCAATAAGTATTTGTCAGGTAAAAGAAATAATGAAAAGAAAGAGGATATATACAAAATTAACTCAAAATTAATCTAAATGTAAAGACTTAAATATAGGAGTTAAAACTTTAAAACTCTTAGAAGAATAGAAGGTAAAATCTTCATGAAATGATTTCTTGGATATGATACTAAAGGCACAGGTAACAGAGAGAAAGAAGAAATTGGACTACATTAAAATTAGAAACTTTTATGCATCAAGGGATACTATCAAGAGAGTAAAAGATAACTCATAGAATTGAAGAAAACATTTACAAATCTTACACCTGATAATATCTAGACAATGTAAATCATTGCTAGAGTTCAACAACCACAAAAACCTCAAGCACCCCAATTCAAGATTAGACAAAAGATGTGAAAAGACATTTCTCCAAAGAAGAGATATAAGTAGTCAATAAGTATATGGAAAGATGCCTGACATCATAAGTCATTAGGAAAGTCCAAGATAAAATCACAATCAGTTACCTTTTCACATTTATTAGGATGGCTCTCAAAAATACTAAGTGTTGGTGAAGATGTGGAGAAACTAGAACATTTATGAATTATTTGTGGGATTGGAAACTGGTGCAATTGCTATGGAAAAAACTTTGGTAGTTCTTTAAAAAATGAAATACAGAATTCTCATATCCAACAATTCTGTTCCTAGGTATATGCCCAAATGAACTGAAAGCAGGAACTAAAGTATATCCTTGTACACCAGTGTTCATAGCAGCACTACTCACAATTGCTTAAAGGGGAGAGCAGCCTAAGTATCCTAAATGTTTATCCTCAGTGGATGAACAGTGTGGGATAGCCATACAATGAAATCTTAGTCAACCTTAAAAAGAAATGAAGTTGTTACACTTTGAAGACACATTGATTAAATTCTGTTAAATCTAAGGAAATTTCTCAAAAATGTGCCACTATCCAGGCATGAAGCTCACCTGGACAGAAGATTTAGGAAAAGACTACAGGTACATGTTTATTCTTCAATGAAGAATAGCAAAGCAAAAAGTAAGTAAAAATAGGGTGGACACAGAAAGACACAAATATTGTATAATTCTACTTAGAAGAGGTATCTAGAAAAGGCAACTTCAAAGAGACAAATAGTATAATAGAGTTTATTAGGGGCTGGAGGAAGGGGAGAATAGAGAGCTGCTATTTACCATTGTTTCTACCACACAACATTGCAAATGTATTTAATGGCACTGAACCATATACTTAAAATGGCTAAACTAGTAAATTTTATGTTAGATACATTTGACCAAAATTTTTTTAAAAGAAAGGAATGGTGCAGGCAGAAATGAAGGTGAGCAGAGGCAGATAGACAGGAAGGAAGAGAAAGCATTTTAACTTAGTTTATTTAGTTGTTAATCTTGGTTGTTTCTCCTGGCCCCGGGACATGAACCAGGGTCCTTGGGATACATGTGGACCATGTCTTGAAGGAGACAGTAGACCAAACTGCTACTCCACCAGGGCATGCCCCAATTTAAAAAATACATTAAAAAAGGAAGATAGGTAGAAGGATAGGGGACGATGACAATGTGTGTGGCTGAAGCCAAGATAAACTTTAACATCCCAACAGATCTCTTAGAAACCCTAAAGAATTCTGAAAATCCATAGCAAAGCAGATAGAGACTTGTTTACCTATATATGACCTAAATATGTGACCTATATATGTTTGTGGCAGGGTCAAGCACTAAAGTTCAATTTTTGCTATTGCCAAAGATTATTGATAATTATTCTGTTTACAACAGGAGAGTCTTATCGGACGAGCTCAAAGGTCCTTCAAAATGATTCTACTTATCTTTGGTGAAGTAATTCAGTAGTCTCAGAAGCATTCTGACCCAGCTGAGCTTTTGTTATTTCTAACCTCCAACAACTGGTTAAACAGGGGCAAGGTTGTAAAGTCTATGATATATCCCCACACATATTGTCTATGACATGTAGACACTAAACTCTCAAATTAAAATGTGTTCAGCAAGGCACTATTATTTATAGACATGTTAAGACCAAAGAACAACTGATTAACACGGGCACTGAAATAAATGCAAACTACTACTTTTAGCACATTCATAAAATAACAACATTTCAGCTGGCCTGTCTGCCAGGGAGTGGAAGTGCTCATTTTAGTAGACAGCTCTCCTCAGTAATGAAATGTTTTGATTTAAAATGTAAATGTTTCTTTCCAGAGGTTTCAGAAGTACAGTTTGGAAGACTAATTTATTCTTGCCTGCTCCCTGGTCATGGCAGTTGGAAGCCTCTGTACACAGGACTGCTGTTTGCTGCCACCAGTATGAGCTGTGGTGTTTGGTCAAGAATACTGGCCTGGTTGTTCCTTCCAGAGAAAACTGATCCCTCACTGCTGAACATAAAAGCAGCTTTATCAAATGTTGACTACATGAAAAGAGCTTTCTGGCAATGGTCTCTTCAGGAATCTGTATATCCCTCTCACTACCTTAAATCCTGTGGATGCTACTAAGTGAAGATTAGTCTGCTGTGTGTGTAAAATTCTGAAATTGCCACAGCATTCCTATAAAATGTTCACTGCCACGAAGTAAAAAACAATAAAAAACCCATAGTAGTTCTTCATCTGTAAACTTCCAAAATCCTATACCTCTCCCCCAATTTTTTTCTCTATCCTAAATGGACTCCAAAATAGAACTACTGCTGGTCAATTAAAATAAACCGTATCTCTCCTAATTACAAAAATACAATCAATGACAACATTTATGTCAGGGATTCTTTATGAAGGCAACTTAAGGAAATTTCGGTTTCTTACTTTACATATATAACTTGCATTCAAAAGATTCAATTTATCTTGCATCTTCTGTGAAACTAAGAAAGTAGTTTGTCTAATTAAGGTTTTTCTATCTGTGATTTCTCAGTATGACATGTATATGGAGACATTCAGAATGATACCTAATTAATTTGCTATTTTAGTGGATAGTCTCAAATGTTAGTCCAGATCTGCTGCTCTCTGGAACAGTTTCTGAAAAGGAAAGTCTGAGCACAGTAGAATTGAAACAGTAAACTCTTGCCAATATGCTGATGGAAACATGATGCATTGCTACCAGTAATGAAGTGGCCTAGAATATCACACAGTGTCACCTGAAAATCATGGGTACCATTCTTGGAAGGTGATTAAACACATATTCATGAACACTAACCTAGGCTGCAGCAGCAGAACTTTTAAGAGGCCACCTAGCAGCATGCACTCATTGGGACCATGCAATAAAAGTCAGAGATTACATTAAAATCATGGTGACCACTTTCTCTCTGATGTCCCTGGACTGATTTTCATGGCTTCTGGTCATTGATTAAACTCTGTTAAATCTAAGGAAATTTCTCAAAAATGTGCCACCATCCAGGCATTAAGCTCACCTGGACAGAATATTTAGGAAAAGACTACAGGTACATGTTTATTCATTTAACGTGTTTACTAGCCTGTGCTTGGTACAATAGAATATTGATGAGCAAAACAGACAGTTTCCTGCCCTCATAGAACTTACAATCTAGTAAGTTTGGATAAAGTAACTGTAATGATCATATTTTTGACTATTTAGTTCCTTGGACTTAGGGATTAGAACTAAGGGTCTGTGGGTTAGCTTGGTAGCTTTTTCCAGTGTTAGGAATAGATCCATGAATAACTGAACTTTGGGCAGATGTGTCCTTTCCTTATATCCTTATTGTTTAAGTGATCCTACTCTTTCCCATTTTGGATAGAACTAAATGAGAGTTCTGAACATGGTATGGTCCACAAACCAAGTGCTTATAATTCTTAGTTCTCTTATTTTATGGTGAGATGCAATGAACAGGATCATGGTCTGTTAGGATCTGAAGCACAACGGTATCTGATCCTAAATGGAAGAGCAGTCCAGAGGGGGATAAACTCTCTTCATGAAAACCTCAGGAGGGCAAACTATAGTACGATTAAACCAAATGAAGGATAACAGTTCATTTAATGGATGGCAACATTTAAATATGTAAGACTCAAAGTGACAGATATGAATGCATATGTACATGTATAAAATATATAATCCTCCAAGTATTTTAAAATAATTTTGTAATAGTCTTAATTTGAAGACTATGTCTATTCTTCACAAAGCAGTAAGGATTTGTAACTCTTCACAGTGGAAATTAGTATTCATGGCCCTTTGGGAATAGTTTCATCTAGTTTTATAGGAGACTCTTAAATAAGCAGAAATGGAGAAAATTTTTCTATACATCAAGACAAACTTGGTGGCTTTTGCCTTGAAGTTTTAGAAAGGACCAGTTCAGTTACATCCTTAAAAGCTTTATATAGACCACAAGTTTGTGGAAGAATATGAAGATGAAGGCGCCTTCCCAAAGCTGGTGTGGGAGACCTAAGAGCACTTGGTTTTCATCTCACCTAACGGGTCCCTAAGGACCAAGTCTTTCCTGGAGCTTTGTGTTTCTTAGAAGGGAGTGAAGATAAACCTTACCTGGGGCAGTGTGCCTTTCACTAATGCAGGGATGTCAGTCTTGGAGTAACCAATGGCAGCTAGACCATCATCAACATCCAGATCAAATAAGAATTTCCGGAGTGTATCTGCCAAAACATGCCCAGCATCTAGGATCCTGGCATTGTGGGTATCAGCTCCTGAAAGACACAAAGCAGTGACTGTAGAAAGGGGAGAAAGTTGGGTCTGGGTGGGATTCAGTCACAAGATAGCTGAATACATAACCTCTTGCCAGCTTCCTAACACAGGACAAGGGTACTGCTGTATCTCCACATGGAGACTGGCCCAGTGGTCAACCCTGCAGATGGGGCAGGTCAGTTTGAGGTACCCCAAGCGAAGAGAGTGGGGGTGCTAACTCGGTTCACACATTTCCAATGGGCTGCTGGCCCTCCCCTCTGTGTGGTGGGAAGAAAAGGAACCCAGCCAAGAAAAGAAGCACAGGAAGGAGACCAAGAAAGCAAGCTTGTATTTGAATGAGAGGAATGAGCACTTGTAAGAGAAAATATGGCTTATGTAACTTTCAAGACTTGGAATTTGCTGACATCTAGAGGTATCAATGTCTTGTCACACAATGCATCTTAGAATAGAAGACAAACTCTTTTCAAACACCTTGTAAGACAAAAATATAAAAGCTCCAAAATTAACTTCTGAAACGGAAGAAAATAAGTATGAAAAAATGGATTAGGTGTGGCCAGAAAATATTTTCTCTCTATAGTGATAAAACTTATTTTGGACTCTGTTGCCAAAGGGCAGGGTAGGTTCCTCTAAATAAATATCAGCGAATCAGCCGGGTAGAACCAAGAACACATAAACATTCAGAGAATTGTATTCACTATATTAAAAAAATGCTATCAGTGAAGTGGGAACAAGGTTGCCAAGGATTGGAGATTTGTATGGGCAGAATGATGACATAAATAATACATGAAATCATAGAGATGTTAATCTGGAAGAGCCAGGGGTTCTGTCTGCAGACAGGGTGGCAGTGAGAATTCCCAGAAGACCAGAACTGATCCCCAAACTCTGGACCCACCCTCCCGCCACCATTTATTCTAGTTGAACATAATTCATTGCCAGTAAGTGAAGCACTCTACCAATGGAATGTAGCAGTAAAAGATATCCAAAATGTCTCATGTTATAGTATAAATCCACATCTCTGTATCATTCAACAGGAGAGTGTATAGTTCACTTCCATATTGAAATGCATTATTAAATATTTTTTACCTTTCTCTTTTATGACAGTGAAAGCCATTTCAGTAATCCAGGAAAGTATATAAACAGGACCAGATACAGAGCTAGTTAGGAGTGCAGTTGGATGGAAGGTAAACCTTGCCTGATAAGACTCGTCTATATTACACAGGGGTGGCTAAAATATGGATCGAATGGAGAAGTGACACACAATCTGAGGTGTATGAGGTTTTTATGTCCTGGGAATGCTGCCATAAAACACATCATCAAAACCACTTTCCTATAAAGTTCTTTAGAAAAAAAGAGAGGATAGCAAAGAGAATATAAATTGTTCTAAAGCTAAGAAAATCTAAGGTTATACAGAAAGTCCAAATATTTAACGGCTAAGCATGGAATAATATTAAACAAAATTTCCTAGTTAAGAAGTATACTTCTTGATGGGTCCTTTTGGATTAGATTTTTGTCTAACAAGGAATTGCTTTCTCAGTAATACTGTTCATTGCCTGAAACGGTAACGTGATTTTTCCATTTACCATATATTTAGTTTGCTATTTGGGCTCATTTCTATTTATATTGTTCATCTATTTACAAAGGCATCTGAGTTGCGACATATCCTCAGTTCAGAAGGGAGAAGGGGCATAAGATCCTTGGTAAAGTCAACATCAGGTTTCTGCTGGCACATGCTGGGAAATCAAGCCCCCAGCACAGCTTGTATGCTGTGTGGGCTTCAGTCATTAGCATTCCCAGCACAGCACCTGGAACTTGGGAAAGAACAAGCTGCAGAGTGTGAGAGTGGAGTCAGGTGTAGAGGGGGCGGGAGTATACTCAGAAAGATGTCTGTGGTCACTCCTACTTCTTGGAAATATTCTTTTCAATGGCTAGTGCTAGAGAGCACAATACTGTTTTCTTTTTAGCCTAAACATAAGTAGGGGAAAAGGTGTTTTGAAGGTTAATCAAGGTAGGTGGTGGCTCAAGCATTAAGTCCACAGCTGGGGCGCAGACCATGTGAAGTCCAGGGATCTGGATTCTCGACACTGGGGAGTGGGGGTGGCCCTCACATCCAGAATGAACAAGTTAAAATGCTTCTTTCTTTTCTCTCTTCCTGCCTGCCTTCCTTCTTAAAAAAAAGCTAAATACTCAAGTTTACTTAAAGGAGTTCGCATATGAGAAAAATACCAAAATTTTACTCAACACTAAATGTATCAAGAATATAATTTTATTTCTTGTAATATTCAAAAAGCACTGTGGGTATTTTATTGATATTATCCTACTCTAGAGAAGAGCAAATTATTCTTTGGTAATCTTTTTATAAAGTTTCTAGCTGTTTAGATTCTCTGTAATTGGGAATTTACGGTTACTTCATGATTCAGAATCATTATCTATTAAACACAGCAAAAATGATCTATCATAGCAATACTATATAAAAAATTTCACTTTCCTTGGGGATGAAAACAGTGGTAACAACATTACTCCAAACTTCACATAGCCAGTCTTTAGCTCATTTCATTGTTAGTGGACTGTAGAAACAGAAATTTGCAGATTTGAATACTAGATAGTATTCTAGGTAGGTTATTGACATTTTATTATTACATTATCTCAAAACAACATTTGTCAGTGTTTTCTTTATGACTTATTTTCAGAAGCAAACCTAGGGAATGCTTCACATACATGGGTCACAGATTGAGCAATGGCTCCTACCCAGTATTTCTGCCGCCTCCAGGTGCCGCTCGGGAGACATCTGCGCTGTGAAAGTCAACACTGCTGGAGAGGTGAGTACCACAGAAAGGCCGTGAGGCTAAAGAGAAGCACAACTCAGTCACCAAAGGGTAAAGCTAGTTATCAGCCTGCATAATTTATACATTAAATAACATCACTCTTTTTGTCACACAGTCAAGAATTGGCAATTAAATTTATGAAAATTGTGAGGCAAATAAAATTTAATTAAGGGATTTATAATGAATTTACCACCAGTGGGTGATCCACATTATAATCCTTAGCTTTATACGTCTTCACTAAGCCTGAAATTGGGTAAGACATTCCATGGCTGGAAAAGAAAGAAAGTCTTTATGTTGACGAACAGAGATCAGAAATTCAAACTAACAATACAAAGACACTCTTATGGGAGTCCTTCACCATCTCTCGACAGTATAGTTATCTCACAAAGTTATACATTCTGTTTTCTTGACTATAAGGATTTGTTATTATGTACTTGGAAATTGGTGTATTGATTAATAAAATCTGTCATGTTCAAATTCAAATGTTCACGGGGTTGTATGCCATTAAAAAAGTGTTGATAAAAAAAGTGTTAACCAAACACATTGGTTAACTTTATGATCCTGAAGAAATGGAGAACTCACTTTAAAGGTTTTTGTTTTTTGTTTTCTTTCTCCTGGTCTCTGGTTGTGAACCAGGTCCTTGAGCTTTATGTGATCTGCACCTTAGCTGCCTCAGTCACACGAGCCACAAGGGCACACCCTGAAGTTTCTCTAATATTAAAGTTTCAGAGCATGTGCTTTCCGTGTTGCCGTGTTCTGTCTTGGCAGCAAGCTTCTGCATAAGCTGAAGATTTTATGAGCCAAGATGTGCTGCATTAGACAGGGAAGCTTAACTTGCCAGTGATCTGTCCTGCCAAAAATTAATACATCTTTTCAAATGGTACACACTAATGGAGTGGAATCACAAATGATTATTCTAGCTTGTAAGACTATCGGGAAAAAGCATTATGTTTTTCATTTGCATTTGTTCTTCTTGGTTTGGTTTAACAGAAAAATTCTTTATAGACTTTTGAATTTCTAGTGAACAAAAAGGGCAACGTTATAGTTGACCCAGAAGAAATAAATTGGGAAAGTTAAAATATCTACAGTTAATATACTGAAAATGAAATGCTTTATATTAGTAAAATGGTATGCAAGTCTTTTAATGTGGGTTTTTAGATGGTTATGCACTCTTTCACCAAAAGATTTACATTTTATAGAAAGATGAAATATCTTGGTGAACTATATGATTATAAAAAAAAGTGCCCATTGCTTATCATCTTTAATGAGGCAAATCAAAAGCTACTGACTCTTTGAGTTGCTGGTACTTAGGATGTACTTTACCTTTCTTGAGTTCCATAGTATTTAAACAAATTATCACTTAATATGCTTTTATGATGAGCTTTCATATTCAACATTCTAGTTTGAATTTTGAACAGTTGTAGATGCTCTTCACAAAAATTAAAATTAATCAAAATCCCATCTAATTTATGATCATATTGTACATAACATTTTAAATGTTCTTGTTACTTAATATTATTTATAAACATTTCCCTACATAATCTTCTATTCTTCTAAGACATTTTTAAGTCTTAACTTACTGAGTACTGCTCTTCAGTTAACCATTCCCAAACTGGCCACTTAGATGAATATCCTTAAAAGGAAATTTGTTGATTATATCAGGATTATTTCTTATGCTAAATTCTTTAGAAGTAAAATTAGTGGGTCAAAGGTTATAAACATTATTCAAGCTCTGGGCAGATTTTGCTTACTTCCTTTTCAGAAAAGTGTACCTATCTATGCTCTTCACAGCAGCAGTTTGAGGGTGGCCACTTCATTGTACTCTCCCTAGCAAGGGCCTAGTCTTAATTCTGTGTTTACGGGTTTTCAGTGTTCAGGTAACATACTAATAAAGTTCTGATCAGATGGATTAATTTGGGGCTATTGACAAAGACTCTGATTCTTCTCTTTTTGTGAGAGAGTAAGAGAAAAAATCTTTTATTTGAGGTTTTAAAAATTCATGATACATGGTGACAATGTGGAGAAGTCAGAAACCTCTATTCACTGCTGGTGGAAATGTAAAGTCGTGCAATGTACTGTGTCAGTCTGGCAGTTCCTCAACATTTAAATATATAGCTATCATATGACCCAGGAAATTCCCCCTCATTTATATAGTCAATAGAAATGAAAACATATATCCATAGAAAACTTGTATAACAATGTTCATGACAGCATTATTCATAACAGCAGAAGTGGAAACAACTCAAATGTCCATCATTTAATGGGTGAACTAAAGGTGGTATATCAATGCAAGGGAATGTGATTTTACAATTACAAAGGAATAAGGGGGTGGTGGGTGTGGTATGTTATCATACATTTGATGAATAATGAACCTGTACATCTGAATTTGCATTATTTTATAAATCAAAGTTACCTTAAAAAAAAAGATAAAGAATGAGCTTCTGATAAATGCAGAGATGAATCATGGAAACATTATGCTCAGCTAAGGAAAGAAGACATAAAAGATCACATACTACATAATTCCATTTATATGAAATATCCAGAAGAGGCAAGTCAATAGAGACAGAAAGTAGATCAGTAGTTGCTTAAGACAGGAGAAAAGGGAGATTTTTGTGGATGACAGCTAAGGATATAGGATTTCTTTTTAAGGTGATAACATGTTCTACAATTCATTGTGGTAATGGTTGGATAACTCTGTGAATATACCAAAAACCCATTGTACACTTTACATAGGTGAATTATGTAGTATGTAATGTAGGTCTCAAAAAAAACCAGGTATTTCCCATGAAAAAAAAATCCAACACTCTCCCCCGCCAAAAAAAATTACATTTGCTATAAGAAAATCTTTTAGGGGCTTAAATTAAATTTCTTCTTCCAATAGTATATTTAAATTCTACCAACTGTCCTAAATTATAAACATTAAAAAGAAATGACAAACAATAGCTTAGATGAAGAAGTAGTATCTCAAAAAGGCTCACCACAGATGAACACCAGCGTTTCCAAAACCAATGCCAGCAAAAACACTTGCCAAGTGCATATTAGAACGTGCTTCGAGGTCATCAGGATTTCTGACAGCCCTGTGGGTGATAAATACCTAACAATAACATATCAACATTGTCATTAACTACCAAATAGTTGCCTTAGGGAAAGAGCTGGGCAAAAAATTCAGTAGGAAGAAAAATTAGGCCAGTTAACTAAAATGATATCTTGTCATCTAAACAAAAACTGAAAGGACACATTTTCTCATCAATGTTTTTAGCAAAGGAATAATAAACATGCTGTCAGACTGCTTATGTGATAAAAGTACCAGGGGAAGCAATGCATTGACCCTTGGATTGTGAGAGCTGATTTAGAAAACTGCCTGAGACTCATTCTTCTTCTTCATTTGTCAATGACCTTGACTGCAGCTGTGAATGGACTTAGAGTAAACACATACTCAGAATGCACAGGGACCGGACTGGTTCAGTGAAGCATGCCCCCGTGTCCCAGAGCTACCTGCAGGCTAAATGCATCCTGCCCAGTCATCTCTATGACGCTGCCCCAAATTGGATCCACTTGAGACCTCTTTAGGTGTCTGTGGAAAATGTACATATTTGAATATTTATTATTGTGGAAGTGGGATGTTATTGTAGGACTAGCTGTTGCTTACTCTCTATGTCCCCACTGCCACTTTGTAAAGAAAATTCTCAAAAACCTTTTCAGATGCAGCTCAGCCTTCCTGTACTCACTGCTTAGAAACCCTGCCCCAGGGAGAAAGCCTAATATTGCTAAGGGAACCCCTTTTCATTAGCTTTTTTTTTTGTGTGCAATTTTGCCTGGAGTAAATGTTCCTGTTATGAAATAAAACTGTCCAGCGACTTTTTGCCTTTCATTTGGCATAATTAGGCATTTGTATTTCCTCTCCAAAACCCAGTGTCATTTTCTTATTCCTCAAATAACAAGAAGAAATCACTGATGGAGCTTCAGTTTTCCCTTTGTCCGTTTTATCTTCTCATTTCCCACTGCTGCTCTGCAAAGCCTCTGTGCCTGTCAAACACACTGGCTGACCATGATCTGTATCTGCATCCACAAATGCTGTCACTCTCCGTGTGGTCTCCAAGAGCCTAAAACATGTCCTTTCTCCTTGCTTATATACAAAATCCATGTCCACCCCTCCATGCAGCTTCAGCTCAAGGCTGGAAGAAGCACCACACTCACATCTACACCTAACTGACCCATGTTCCTTCTCTCCATTAGGTATAAATACAAAAGCAAGACCAGCTTTGCATTTCTTAGTATTTCAGGGATCAATTTTCATGTCTATCTTTGGAACCTATTTTGGTTATGTTGTTCATAAATCATCCGACATCTTTTAGGAATCCTTTAAGGAAGGCTTTTTCATCTATGGGGACAGAGAACTCTACACATCTATTTCTTAAATTTAAATTATGTGAGTTACTCAATGGGTCAATGCTCCATGCCTTTGGATAAGACCTGGATGGGCACAACCAATATTTACCTCTGTGGTTCTCATTTCCGTCCTTGGTAGTCAAATCTCAAAGGACATGTCTCCTCACTCTAGCTCTGGTTTTGATCTTTTGATGAATAAACCTATCTGCATTCATCATACATTAGGAGCTGCTGTTTTGTTCCCTTGCAGTCTTTGCTTTTAAGACCAAAGGATCCAGTGTTCATTTGTCCTCAAGTAGTTTCCTCACCATTACTTTCTTTTCTCCAGAGGTTCCTGGTCTTTATTGCTTCTTAACCTCCACTGACTGATCTTTGGTGACGAGACTTGATCAGGATATTTTAGGATCCAGCATGTCATATGCGAAGTTGGAGTGTGGGTTTTTTTTGTTGTTGTTTCCTCTGGGTGACATACCTCTTCAGGTACTTAGCAACGATCCGTAGTGCATGGACTGCCCAAATGTCGCTGATTGGGTTGCTGCCCTGGTAGGCTGGCCGAGTGATGGGATTTGAAGGACAGGGGCTCCGCATATGGTAGGGAAGGGCAGTGTAAGACTCCAGGGCATGGCTAGCAAGACATATTTAGAATACACAGATTGAAAGCATCATCTTCCTCCATTCAGATTACAAACTATCTTGGAAATGGTTAGTACTCTTTCCACTGTGGATATGCTATGTGGCACTGATAATTACAATACATTCCACTAGTTAGATTCTTTCCATGGTAGTCAACACTTATTATAGAAATCAACACAGTGAAGTTTATATTAACGGCACTACAGTGTTTTGACCACTGTGTATAAGCTTACATTGGCCCCTTTCCAGTACAAATAAATTGTAAAGATGATGAATTTTAAAAACTTTGAGTCATAAGGCACTGAATTTAAAAAAGACTTCCTTGTAAAATGTACTTACCATTTTATACCTCACATTGGTCTAATATCATATTACCTCGGGAGAGGCATATTTACACTAGCTCCTACAAAGAGTATGATGCACTGTGTGAGGACACAGACACAGTGGTCATCTGCCCAAGTGTCAATGCCAGCACCAGACCTTTCTGCCAGTGGTTTGGGGAGTCACTAAGATGAGGCTATATAATTTTACATCTTCATGGAGCAGCTGTGAAAACTAAATGAGTTGACACATGTAAAGTACCTAGATAGTGTCCAGCACATTGTAAAACTTATCATCCACCATTATTATTTATCCTTGACATGAAAAAAATTCCAGTTCTTTTTTCTTACATGTCCTAAGCTCAGGGTTGGTGATTTCAAAAACAAGTTTCAATACTTTCTCCACCTGCTGTTCTGCCACCAATTCTAGCTAATCATTCTGAGTTAAGACAAAGCATGACCATGGAGATCAGCAATGCACTGAGAATACAATATAATGAACTAAATTTTGCATGAATTAAAGCTTTGAGTCTTAGAATGAAGAATTTATTCTCTTCCACATGTGAGAAGCACATAATATTTTTTGAACACAGCATTAGTATTTAAAAAGTTAGCAGACAGATGTCATGGCTTTGTGGTTCTAAACAGGGAATCTGTGGGCAATGCAAGAATAAGTTGTCTATGTGAGGAGCATGGGAAGCTGATGAGTTCACCAAGGTGCAGACAGAGTCAGACCTCTGCCCTGCAGTTCATCTCAATTCTGAGCATAAGAGCAAATTTGTCTCTCAGAGGCAGACTCACTGAGCTCACAGAAACTATGTATAAAATGTGGAAGTCAGATTATAGATTTACAACAAGAAATATAACTGTGGAGTGGGATGGACACCAGCGTCTTCTAGATGGCATTCTTTTTCCCTACTGGCAAGTTGTAAGGATGGTAAATTTATGATTGATTCGAAGGCTCATGGAGGCTTAACAAAGGGAATTTCCTCTAAGGTTGAATAATGGGTCTGTCCCTCTTCAGAACAGGCCATTGGGACTCATGCGCAGATTCCTTGGACTGGGCATTCTCTTCCCTAGGCAGTACTTGGAAAGGCAACTTCATCATTTCCCTTTCTTTGAAGCCCACTGCCTTCCTTCATTGACACTGAAGTCTTTGGGTCTGTGAGTCAGTCACTTAATGCTGATGGCTTTGGTTCATTATATATTTACCATGCCACTTACAGCTAAGGAAAATAATCTTATTTTTCTTATTTCCAAGTTATCAGGGGACAACTCTTCAAAGGACAGACAACATTGACCAGGATGGAAGTGGGCACACTTTATTCCAACTTTTTGGCAAGCAGCATAATGTAGTGATAAAAGCACGGACTGGATTGGAGCCCTAAATCTGCTACCTGCTGCTTGTATGAACTTTAAATCAACTAGTATTGAGTACTTAAGATGTGACAGTCATTGTGCCAAGGGGCAAGGATGAAGAAGTAAGATGATTCCATCATCAAGCTCACAGTGAAAAGCAGATAGGCATATGAAGAGAGAGGTATCTTGGAAGCAAAGTACAGGTCACCTAATGGGGAAGAGCAAAGGATGGAGCGATGAGTTGTAGTTGAGGAGAGGGGAGAAGAAAGTCAGCAAAAGCTCTAACCAGGAGACAATATTCCAGTGGAATTGAAAGATTTCTCTGAGCAGATAAAGAAATTACAGGGTCCAAGGAATTTTGGCCTCTGAACATCAGGCATGGAAGGTCACTGAAAGACTTATAAGGTAAAGAGGTGTGGATGTGTGTATCCATGCAATTATGTATGTGTGATGGTCATAGTGCATCTTAAAAGCTTATTGGGGCCTGTATTAAGGACAGATGGAAGAAATATAGGGGAAGCAGGAAGACCAGTGAAGAGACTACTGCAATGGTCCAGGCAAGAGCTGGCCCAAACTAGGGAGGAGCATGACACTCAAGAGAAGCCTGCAGACATGAGACAGTCAAGCAGGACATGAGACAGGATCTTCTGTGGCTGGGTATTGGCATGACAGAAGGGAGAAGTTCATATTGTGTCCTGCTACTTACTATTCATTAAAGACTCAGAAAGGAAAAGCTCTAATACGTACAGAGGAGGAGGATTAGAGAATGATCAGATTTCATACAACTTAAGATGCCATTCAGGATAAGAACCACTTAAAAAAATGTACCACTGAGACAGAGAACCATACTGTCATGCCATAGATTTTCAGATATGTTCTGATTTCAGAGATGTTACAGTATTTTTTTAAATGGATATGTGCAAATGAAATAGGTCCTTAGGGGCATGCTGAATGTGAAGAGTCTGTGTAAGACTGCTGGAATGAATAGCCTGAAGCTCAGAGCAAGGTCTGTGATAGAACCACTGATGAGAGAGCCATCAGCACATGGCAGCTGAAGCCAAGAGTGTGTGGTATGCCTCTGGGCAAGTTGCTAAGCATCTTAGACCCAGTTTTCATTTGCGTATGGTATAGTGCTCTGGTGAAGTGGTGATGGCAGTCAAGTGCTGACACATAATTTCCCTCCCTTCCCTGCTCTCTTTCATGTTGTGGAAGGCCCGGGCATTCCCTAGTTAGTATAGCCAAGGTGGCAGGTGTTGTAGGTCTGAGAGGCTGCCTGCTAGTTCCAGCTGCTCCTTTTCCTATGCTCCTGAGGTTGCAGCTGTGGCTGAGGTGGTCCCTCCTAAACTGCAAGTCTGTGTCTCACCAGGACCTCACCTCGTCCTCAACCTTTAGAGCTTCAAAATTTTCATCCAGGAAAGCGATAATGATAGTCAAAGCCAGGGTTGTTGTGGAGTATTGATCAACAAATGTTTAGCTAGTGATTTCAGCAATAAAACACTGTGCATAGATAATGTGACTGGAAAGGCCCCGCCAGGTGGCACTGATACCTACCAAAGCACATCGAAACCACTGTTGGCAACTACCCGGTCAGGCATGTGCAGGGTATGCAGAGGATCAATCAGTCCCAGCGTGGGTTTGATGGCTCGGGAAGCAATGCCTAAGACATAGATTTTCAATAGAGGCACAGCCATGGACACTTTCAAAGGATTCAAAACTTTAAGATAATAAGCACCTATAACATTATTTTTTTCAAATGTCTTAAGATCCTGTCTCATGTAGAGAGGCAACAATGAGCAGTGGAAAGAGGTGGAGTCAGAAACCTGGGGTTCTCCGTAGAGCTGAAGATACTTCCATTCACAACAGGCAAGTATGCACATCTGTACCTAGCTCCAGGTGGAGTGACATCATTGGCTATGTGTGGAATACTTACATCACAGAAACTGACAAGTGCTCTAAATCGAGGCTTATTTACTTACTGAATTCCAGAGGGCTGGTATACTAGCTTTCCACCAGTTTGGAGCCTTGCTCTGAGATTTACTGTGTCTCTAGGCAAGTTATTTAGCCTCTCTGAGTTCTCTGTATGAGTAGACCATAACACAGAGTCTTTATCTCTCACAGAGGTGCTGTTATATAAAAGTCTTAAAAAAAACTGCAAGACAGAATTTAAGTGTTGGCTACTATTATTATTATTTTTTTTAACAATGTCACAGGGCAATACAGTTTACTTTTAAGAAGTGAAGTCACTGTACATGTATGGTTCAATGTCAATTCTGCTACAACACGTGGAAGGATATTGAATCAAAGTTAAGGAGAAGGATGCTTCTATACCATTAGCTGAGAGTCAGAGATGATGATAGGATAAAAATGACAAAGCAGACAGAAATAGAACTGAAGTTACTTATTTGGGAGTGGGGATGTAGGGAATGACCAGAAAGGAGCATGAAAGAACTTTCTGGAATAAGGGGAATGTTTTGTATCTTGATTGGGGTGGAGATTTCATAGATATATGTGTCTGCTAAAATAAATTAAACCAGATTCTTAAAATACATTATTTAATTATGTAAAATTATATCTCAATGAAATGCTTTTAAATGTCCAAGAAAGAGAATAACCATTTATCACTGATATACAGCCACTGACTTGGGCCAAAAAAAGACCAATAAAGATTCACGGCATTTCAACATGCTTTTGTGGGTAATTCTCAGAAAGAAATTTATTTTCATATGTACTTAGAAAAAGAAAGAAAATGTATACAGGTACATACCCTTTCCTTAATTCTATAATTCCTTGAGTTTTAAATATTAGGATTAAAGAAAAGAGGGTGGGGTTGAAAGGTATGAGAGAATTGAAAAAAAAAAATGTGGGCCAGGTTCTTACCAGTTTTTACTTTCAAGTATTCATAGTCAAAAATGGCAACTCCAGTAGTTTCACTCCCGGTTCCTGAGGTAGTTGGAACTAAACAAAATATTTATTTTAATAGTGCATCTAAATAAAGGTGGGTATACTTAGTTCAGCCTTAGGAAATGAGGAGTAAAGTTAGGGAAGAAAGCTTTGCTGTGCCTGTTGCTTGCCTAATGTTTGTATCTGTATCAACATATATGTCTGTTTCTACATTACATACATTTGTATATTACAGTCATTATTCCTGTGTAATCATTCACATGTCAGCACACATGGCTAACATGTATATTTGATGTCTGTGACTGCATTGCTACATATGCATGTTTAATAAGTGTGATGTCCATGTCTACATTAACATATATGCATACGTAACATGAATGTGTACTTGCTATATATATGTGTCATCTGTATATGTGTTATTATATTTGTATGATACCTGTACCTGCACTAACATTCATGTATAACTAATATGGGAGCCATGTCTACATTAATACACAGGTATGTTGGACATGCACACATGTTATCTCTTTCTCTCTTAACAGCTCTGGGAACCTTGCCTCTAGCACCAGAGAATAAGCAGCTGCAACTGAGTATTCAAACACAGGCTGCTTGGCATCTCCAGTAAGGAAACTCATATTTGCTTTCTCTAAAAGACATCTTTATTCCCTCTTGGCAGCAAGACAGTAACGCTCTGCCTTTGCTAAGCTCCGTGGTTTTGTAGTTCTGTCAAGTTTCTAAACTTTACTAATCACCCCTCTGTATGATGCTGACACAGTTTCACCAGAGGGTTCTATTTGCCAGATATCAATTATACTGCTCCCTGCTGATTGTTCATTCATGTCAAAGCAGTTCATCTGCCATCAACTCACTCCTCTCCATCCCAGGGCTCCTTCACAATGGGGGCAAAAGAGGAAGAGAAAAGAGAAAACAAAACTTTAAACTGACATTTTTCAGTTACCAGTTAGTGAATTTTAGCTATAAAATGTTAAACAGTGATACACAAACAGGCCTAAAGTGGGAGGGGTGGGGGGAAAGACTTGAATGATCCCCAAGTTTGTGTGAAACAGACAAGCTATTCTGATTTGGATTTGTGTGTCTGAACCCCGAGGCAGCGACTGAGCAGATGTCCCCCTGAGTATGAAGCCATGCTGGCAACATGTCCCAAAGCAGAGACAAAGCCCCAGGGGAGCTGAAGAGTCTTCTGTGGAAGAAAGAATTGAGTTAACATCAGAAAAATAATAGTAAGTGTTCCCCTCAAACTCCACATGGCTGGCAAGACAGAACAAAAAGGAAAATGATTTAGAAGATAAATCAGTTTATAGAGAAATCTAATATTATGTAAATGATGATCTTCCTCCACCACATTGTGACTTCATAGTTTAAATCTGCAGATCTTCCTACCACTGGCCCAACTGTCTCTGCGCAATCATGAAGATTAGAGTTTAAGACACAATGAATTGCTGTTTTGCTCTCCAAATGGTATTACATTGAAACAAAGAAATTCGAAAGCTTTGCAAATGTATACCCTAAAACTACTGGTTTTCATCTTTCTTAAGGACTTTCGCCAAATGCAAAATAAAACAGCTTTTACCTGCAATCAGAGGCTTAAGAGGAAAAGACACAGGCTCTCCCTTCCCAATGGGGGCATTGACATAATCTAGGAAGTTAGAGTGAGGGCTGGATGCATATAGATTAGCTGCTTTACAGGTGTCCATGGTGGAGCCGCCACCCACAGCAACGTAGGCATCAAAAGATCCCTTTTTGGCAAATTCAATAGCTTCCATGAAGCTTGGAGAAGGGAAAAGAAAAATCATTATGTCACATTTTTCAGAAATAAATTGCTATTTCATTCAATAAGACCTGGGGCAAGTTTTAAACAATATGTGCTGACTTGCATTTAAAGTAAATAACAATAATAATCAAAGAATACCTTCTATCAGTTGGTTCCACCCTTACATTATCATAAACCTGAAAGTTTATGCCATTCTTCACTAGGGAATCCATAACTATTCGGACAGGAGGGAGCTGGGAGAGGTTCTTGTCTGTCATCAAACAGATGTTTTTCACACCCATGTTTTGCAAGTCCTATAATAACGAAAATAATTTACAAATGTGGTTTGATTGTATTTAAACTGCGATAGATTCTTCTGACAAATTTAACACTGTACATTTTTAAAAATAAAGAACTCGATTGTTATCTATTTGTACTTGTTTAAAAGATATGTAACATTTATAGAAAACTGTAGAAATTGCAAGTACTTGCCATGCCCACTTCCTTTGTAACTCCTGCTCCATATCTAATATTTGAAACAGCCATCTGAAAATTTTAAAAAAGAAGGAGAGATTTAGGTGTAGGGTATATTAGAGAGTTGGTCACTCTATTTCTAAAAACCTGAAATGGTCCCTCATTGTCTAGAGAATTAAGTATATATTTCTTAACATGACCTTCCAGGTCACCCCCCATCTGGCATCAGGCTCATCATATTTCTTAAGCAAATCTTGGCTTCAGTCACTCTGGAATGACTTCACTTTTCCCAAATACATTATAAACTCTCAGTTGCTCCCTTGGCTTAAAACACCTTCCTTCCTTTGCCACCACACCTAAATTATCTCTCGAGTTTCTTCTTACTTTCCAATTTAAAAGATATGTTTCTGCATATTTTTCACATTTTCATTCATTCATCCAACCATTCATCCATCTAACCACCCTTGCTTGCATGTATCCATCCATCCAACCATCCATCCATCCATTTTTCCCATCCAGCCAATGTAACCGAGTGCCTGCTATGATCAGTGAACTCAACACTGTCCTCACCTAGCCTGCTTTATGGGCTGGTTAACTTTCAGGTACATGCTTATATTTTAATTTATGACTCTTGAACTAGGAGGGGACAGGTATTTACAGAAATAATTATGGAATTATAATATGATAAAATTCATCATAATTATTCATTCTTAAGATTACTTGGACTTTTTTTATAATTATGAAACTAAAGAAGACTTAATATGTAACACATAAGTTAAGGAGTCTGAAAATGAGAATCTGACATATTTTAATGACTATACAGAAGACAATATTGTAGACATTATTCATATTATCAGATATATATTCCATTATCCCAAAAGGGTACTTTGCTAAAGAGGGTCAGATCAAATAATGAGATTTGGGACCATAAACTAATAACCCAATTTAAATGAGATAGTCATTAGCAAAATGCTCTAATTCTATCTTTTTTTCAGTTCATTCATAAAGGAAAGAATGGATTGATTAAATCTACCTCAAAGGCATAATCTGTTGTTCTCCCAGAAGGTGAAAGTCCAGGAGCTAGGCATACAAAAATTAGCATCAGAGTAGGCCTCAAACACAAAGCAAAAATATCATTATTTGATAGTAAATTGGTATTTCAGTAATGAACATAGCATGCCCCTTGAATCCTTAACTAAAATATATTTTCAGGTTTCATTGTTAAATTTCAAATTAAAACTAAAACCTGCATTTTAAGAGAATGTAATACTAACTTGTTGCTGATTGTGTGAAAATATGGTTACTTAAAATATTTTCTCCACTAAAATATATTTTTGAAAACAATATGTAAAACTGAAAATTCCTAGGGAAAATATTTTCTAGACTCTAGAGCTGGATGATTGTTAGAGAACAACTATTAGCAAGTTTATTAATTAGAGTCTTATTTATACTTCCTATAGCAATTAGGATCATTTATTTGAATTAAAGTTTTTCCATCGAGGTTACTTATCACATATTAACATTTCTCAGGTTTACATATTAAAGAAGTTTAATTTTTGTTGTGAGATTTAATAAAAGTTTAAACAAACTGACTTTCTCTGCGAAGTATCAGGTTTGGGTTATGGTAAAAATGGCCTTCGATAAGAGGGCTGCACTTAATGGATTTAACTCTTGTTCTTATCTATTTATTTGCATAAGTCCTAATGAATCATAAGATTGAAAAAAAGTCAACAGAACAATTTCACTATCCATTTTTTTTTTATTTTTAAGAAAAAGATCATAATTAGAAGACAATCTATTTTTGGTTCCCTGAGGAGAAAGCTATCCTTAACCAAAATTGAAATTGTTTTCATCTCTTTAGTTTTTTTAAAAAATCATTTATTACTCCTATTACTAAAGTTTAGTAAAACATGACCTGTATTCTAGAAAACAGTGAGATTATCTTTCTCTAGCCTATTAGTTTTATTCCGCCAAGAGGAAATTATTGATACTATTTTTGAAATCAACTAAGATTTAGAGAAAACCAGTTAATGACACAATTCTGCACACATTAAGGAAGGCCTAAAAACCTGGGCATGTTTCTCCCTAGTTCTTGGGTGTTAATGACCGGAGGTTCTTTGGCTTGTCCATTTCAGAGCTAGGAAAAGCCCTCGGTCATTTAGGCTAGCTGTTCTAATCTCCAAAAGGCTTCTCTGTGGGTTTCTGCTTAGATTCCTGTTTGAAAGCTTCTCTCCATTCCTTGCTGTGCTGTTTGGATTTGACCTTTTCTTTGAGAGGCAAAATCAGTTTTTGTGTCAGTAATTCATGTGACATTCTTAGGACCTGCTGTCCTGTGGACAATGGAGTTGGTTAGGATCAAGATGTTTGAGGAAACTGAAAACTTTTGTCATTATTTTCAGTTATTAATAAGTAGGACACTATGTTAAAAGTTGATACAAACAGGTGTTTTCCTTCCAGAAATCACCTTGTTCCTTAGTCTCTTTCTTTTTTGAGCTGTATTAGAACTTTCCAAAGATTTCATCGGATTAATTCTGTTTGATGACCTCAGACAATCCTAAAATCTGATTTATGCCATAATTTTTAACTTTGGCAAATAATTCTAGTTAAAAGATAAAACTATTTAAACAGCATTGAATACATATTTGAACCAAGCACATAATCGATAGCATACATTTAGCTTACATTATAGAATTAAAACATATGTGAAAAGGCAATTGTTTACAACAACCTTCCTCACATACCTTGCTTTTCTGGCTTTATCCTATGCCCTAATGTATTTTAAGTGTCAACCATGGAAACAGAAATTGTGGCTAGTTGAAAAAAATGAAAATGTATTATTACCTTGGGAGTAAGTATGAGAATGAGTTGGGCACTGGCATCTGGGGGGAAAAAAGTAAAGAAAAAAATGTAAAGTGGAATTAGAAAACCAAAAGATCAGAAGCCATCTAGTCTTCAGATGCTATGGAAGCAGTAGCTATTGGCAAACACCGTACAATAACAAAACCAGAAATCACAAGCACAAAAAGTTGACTCAGAGTGTTTCCAGCATTGTAGGATTGTTCTTTCAGGAATATTCAAGCAGTACTTATGAAATGTTGTGGATAGCTGACATGAGCACTCTGGGGATACAAGTGAGTTTCAGATGAGGTCCCAGGTCTTAACTTCATTAGGAGCTTTGACCAAATTGATCCACGATTAAGTACTCATGGCCTTATCTGCTCCCATCCTCCCCAATCCAGGGAGCTCTTCTTATATTTCTCCATTGACTTCAAACAGCCTCTAGGTCCCTTCGTTCAGAAAACCTCCTGGGAGTGCGTGCCTCCTGGTCATCATCACGTTTCTGTATCCTTTGTCCAATTCAGCCACCATTCCCTCCCAAGAACCCACCCACCCTGTGTCCACCCTCATGTTGTCCTAGTCACACATCTGTCACATTCTTCTCACCTGACCCCTTGCCTCTTCCCAGTTCTCCGTCTCCATCTCTACAGACTTTTTGAAATATTCCCTGCTCTGGTTGCCTATTTCTTGGACAGTTCCTTCTCAGACTTCTCTTTCTCTGACTCACTATCCGGTTGAAGATTGCAAAAAGTTTTAAAGTTTCTATTTATTAGCTAGGGGACATTGTCATAGTGGGGTCCCAGTAGACATATGAGTACGTAATTTCCTTCCTCATCAAATCTGGAATTTAAAAAATGTAAGAGAAAGGAAGGAAAATGGTTGAATTCAACTTGTGGACAAAAGTGTAAAAAAGTATCAGCTCTACCACAAATCAAAGCTGCCATCTCGTGGGCAGAATTGAAAACGCCACGTGCTAAGAATTTCCTAGGAGCATCCCCACCTGTCTAACCAATCCGCAGGAGAAATAAAAGGAAGCGAAGTCAGGGTGTTGTCTTTCACAAGTGGGCTTCACTTTTGAGAATTTCCCCAGCTTTACCCCTGCAAGGGCAAGAAAAAAGATGGAAAGGGAAGCAAAAAACTGACCTCAAAGCTTTCCAACCACAGGACCTTGGGAGTACATGTTTCCTTCTCTCCATAGTCCCTCCTCTTTTCACTTGATAGTTTTCAAATTCTGAGTCAACTTCAATTCATCGTTTTACCTCCTTTCTATTTGTAGTTTGAATCCCATCCCCTCCTGCCTTCTCTCAACCTACATCTGTCCCATATTTCGTCTTCCCCTTCACTCCATCCTTGTCATCATATTGAAGAAATTCATGCTCGAAACTCTTGACCTCTAGTTCCCTCCAGGAGTACATTTGCTTGGTTCCAATTCCTTGCCTCCAATGCCATCCCTTGGTCCCCTGAAATTCAGCCGTTGCCTCCATAATTCCCAGCTGTTAAGCTGTATCTTCACTTCGCAGATAGCCTAGCAACCTGCTCTTACAACACTGACACTGGGGGCCTTACCACCACCCTGTAGATGGGTGAAAAACTCTTCTTGGTTTCTAGACTCCCTACTCACTGGGTTTTCCCTAGAGACTCTTTCCCTAGTCCCCTTTCCACTCCTCTCATTCCTTAAATGCTGGGTTCTAGCCTGGGTTACTTTAGTCATTCTGAGCCTCCTTCACCTTTTACAGTCACCCATGTACCAAGTAACCAAATATTTCTCCACTGGAATCCATCCACTTCTCCCTCTGCTGCTCTCTGGTCTGGTGTTATTTCTTATTTGGATTACTATGGAATTCCTAACAGGTTTTTCTTAGTTCCCCCATTGCCACCTCCACTCCCCAAATTGTTCAGTGTGTTCAGGGGCATGCTTCCATTGATGTCATTCCCTGGTTTAAAAGTACTCTGATGACACCCCATGGCTCTTAAGAAAAAGTTCAGACGTGGCTTTGCCTCACTGACCCTGCTAACCTCTCTGGCCCAACCCCTCATTTCCTTCCATCTGTGAGTTTGAATTCCTAGAGAATTTAACTTCCCTGAATGGGGAACTTTCTGTTCCTTGATCTAGAACTTTATTATTTCCTCTGCTAGGAATATGACCCTGCTAACCTCTCTGGCCCAACCCCTCAATTCCTTCCATCTGTGAGTTTGAATTCCTAGAGAATTTAACTTCCCTGAATGGGGAACTTTCTGTTCCTTGATCTAGAACTTTATTATTTCCTCTGCTAGGAATATGTTTCCTGCTCTTGTTCTGCACAATGGGTTTCCTTTCTTTTGTTAGTTCAGACATCACTTCCCCTGGGTAGTCTCCCCTAAGAGCTGAGGTCTTGGGATAGACACTCTCTCTGTGGTCCATAGAACCATGTTTCCCTCTCCATTAAAATTGTCATCACACTATCATAGGCTTCATTTTCCTGTTTCCATATGCCTCTGGAGTGTACATTTTGTGATAGCAAGTCAAGATCTACCCTTTCTCACAACTTTATGCACAATAACTAGCATGGTGCCAGGCATAAAGTAAGCTTTTACTACAGATTGAATGGAGAAAATGAATAAATGAACATAGCTATTTTAAATTCCTTGACCTTCATCTCTTTTCCTGGTGTGCCAAGACACTGAGCTAACCTAGGTTAGGGAGAATAGTTGGCGGGCTCCCCCACCTTCCAAAGATGGATTGAAACCACTGATTTTATAGACTCCTGAAAGCAGATGAAAGCATGGTTCTCATCTATCCAGTTTCTGTCTCTGGCCCAATTATTCTGGCTTTCTCCCTGATATCACTGATAAACTGGCCATGTTTTTAGCAAAGGCTAACCCCTCCCCTATGCTCTAAATCTTATCCTTGCTCATCTACTGAAGGACATAACTACCAGCAATTCTTATCATCAACATTCTCTCCCTATTAGATTTCATTCATTAGCATAAAGTGTTATTTTTTCCGTATTATTCCAACCAACCAACAAACAACATCTTTCCCTTGTCCCAGTTCTCTCCCACTGCTGCCCCTACCTCTCTCCTTCTCTTTAGTTGACTATACATGCTTTCTCCAATTTCTCTTTCCCAATTTTTTCTGGAACCTCCTCCAATGGGCCTTTCCTCCAAAACTCTACTGACAAGCTTACCAGGTCACCAAAACACCTTATTAATACAACAATCAATTTAATCTTCATTTTACTCAACCTGTCAGGGCATCCTTCTGTTCACTCTTACTTTTCTGGAAACACTTTCTTCCCTTGGTTTCCAGAATACTACTATGTTTTCTCTCATTGTACTAGCTGCTCCGGGACTAGTCCCTTTTCATGTTTTGAACACTGGAGGATCCCGGGGGTTCAGCCCATGGACCCTCATTTTTCCTTTCCTGAATGACCTCACCTGTTCTCATGACCTTGAATACTTTCCATGCTGATGACTTCCACATTTATCTTTCTGGTTTCAAGCGCTCTCCTGAACTCCATATTTAATTGTCTACTCGACACCTCCATCTGAAGGTCTTTCCCTAGAAGGTTTTTCCCTATTAGGCATCTTGCATTTTCCCTAAGACTCAACCTCTGAGTTTCTCTCAAAGTCTCTTCTTCATCCCATTTTAATGGCAAGTTCACCTTTTCCACTGTATAGGTCAAAAACCCTAAGGTCATCCTACTCTGCCCCTAACTTCCTCTCCCCCTTTCATGCTGCTTTAGTCACCTTGTTCTGAAACCATACAAGATATGCTCCACCTTCTGATACCTTCCCAGAGAGCCACCTGGCTCAAGCCCTCCCTCCACTGATCTTTCTGAAAGTTACCTTCTCAGTGTGTGTGGTCAGCTAAATCCTTGAAGATATTTGAGTCTTAAACCTTGGAATCCGTGAACATTACTGTATATGGTAAGAGGATGTTGCTGATATGATTAAATTAAAAACATGGAGATGGAGGGATTATTTTGGATTATCTAGTTGGAACCTAAATATAATCAAGAGTCCTATGAGGAGATACAGCGGGTGAATGGAATATGATACAGAGGCAATGTGACTTCAGAAGCAAGATGGTATGTTGCTGGCTGTGAAGATGGAGGAGGGGCCACCAGCCATACAATGCAAGTACAGTTCCACAAGCTGAAAAAAGCATGAAAATATATTCTCCCCTACAGCCTCTGAAGAGAAAATCACCTTGCCTACACCTTGATTTTGGACTTCTGAATTCCAGAATTGTATGAGAATAAATGTGTGTTGTTTTAAGCCAACAAGTTCATGGTCATTTGTTATAGCCACAACAGGAAACTGTTCAAAGGAGGTGACTACCACTTCACCTCAGCTCCGATACTTTCTACAGTCAAAATGTAGGCCTAATGATGCCATTTCCCAATTTCCAAGATTTGCATCTGAAATTTCTCACTTTTAAAATGTTTCCCCTATTAAAGAAATAAACTACAGAATAAAGCACCATTTTGCTACTCTTGCTATAGCAGTGCTGCTCCGCAGCATCTCAGCCTCTGTCCTTATCGTCTAGATTCACTTTGCCAAGGCCTTTGTTTCTACTCCTATGGTTTCTACTGTTCTCTATACACATGGCAGAGTTCCAAATTCACTCCTTAGTTCCCGAACAATCTATTCAATTACCTGTTGGGGGGTGCCTGAATCATATACAACTCAAAATACCCAAGATGAAGTCATCTTCCTTCTAAAGCTAATCCTTCTACAGTTCCTATTTTGATTAATGGTCCCATTCTTTCTGATGACAGAAACCTCTTCTTTCCATCTTTAATAAGTTACAAAATCCTGCTGATTCCAACCAAATTCAATGTTTTTACTTCTCGTGTCAGTTCTTGTACTATTGCCTTTCTTTGATGCCTGAAGTCATCACCATTTAGTTGGAACACTACAATGGCCATTAATCTTTCCTTTCCACCCTCCACTGCCACTGCAAAGCTCAGATCATGCTGCACTGTTTAACTGTGTGTCATGTTCAACTCTAAGAGGTTTTGGCACATAACCATTCCAAAAACATGTTCTGCCTTACACTGGTTCCAGGGTATATGATGTTGATTGATAGAGTTCTCTGATGACACAGGTTTAGAGCAGAGTTTAAATAGTTGTTTTTTTTTTTTTTTCATGACATCTCAGAGTCCATATGTACTTATATCCTGACTCTCTAAGAGGGCAATGCAGCAGTGAATAGTGCAGTTTTGCAAACTTATTTGGCTATGGAATTCTTTTTTTTTAAGGGGGCATTTCAAGTGTTAGTATTTCATAGTGAGAACTATTGCTTCAATAATTTTCCATTGTCTACAGGATACAGTGAAAATTCCTTATCACAGGACTGAGTGTGGGTTTGAATTATGGTTGTGATTTTCTTAGTTGTGTGATACTGGACAAATTATTTCTCTCCATGCCTCTATTTCTTTACCTGTAATATGCAGATATGGCATAAGGTAGTTCTAAGGATATTACTATTAATAGTACATGTGAAATGTGTAGGACAGTGCCTAGCACATGTCAAGTGCTATTTTCTTATTCATGGTCTTTTGCCATCTGTCTTCTCCATTCTCATCCTTTCTTAATCGTTATATCCTAACTTCAATTAGTTCTAGATCGTGAATCCACATCTCATCTCTGATGCTGCTCTTTCCTTAGCCTACAATTCCTCTCTAGTCCTCCTCCTTTCCATTTATCACCACTTGTTAGTTCAACATTTTCTGTGTTGTCCTAGGTCAACTTGTACACTTGCTCATACTAATAAGCATTATCAGATGGCTCCTACGCACCTTTTGTATTTCTAGAAGTTGGACGTGCCACAACCTTTAATGACCCGACTCCTTGTACATGCCAGGGACTGAAGCTCTGGTGAAATTTCTCTTTCTCTTTTACACCCTCTGTCCACCGCATTCCGCACAGGTCAGTTTTCATCTGATTCTCCACTAGACTTTAAAATGCCCATGTCTCTCATCTTTGAATCTCAGGCATCTGGAAGAGTTTTGGCATATAATATACAACCCAAGACACAGGTGTTGACTGGGTACAGGAATTTGTTTTGGTGACTGTACCAAGGCCCCTATTGCCTGTCATGTAGGACAGGCACAGTCCTCTTTGGGCTTTAGTTTCCTTAACTGTAAAACAAGCAGTGACATCTGCCTTCCAGAGCAAGGCTTGGTCACACCGCAATGACGCTATCGCCTCTGCCAAGCACCAGCGCTACTCACTTCCCCAAGGTCTCCGAAATAACGGGTCACGTCCAAGGGTGTTGTATGGGCACGTGGCACTCCCCGGCCCCCCGACCCGCCAGGCCCAGCACTCACGCTGCGTGCTGCAGTTGCCTCAGTAAGTACGCGACCCGGGCGCGGGCTGCGGCCATGTCTGTGTCTTCCTCCCGCGGCTCCGCCCCCTCTGCCAGCCAATCACTGCCGTCAGCCTCCTTCCGCCCACTCGGCCGGGTCCTCCCACCAGCTCTACTTGGTCCTGGGCGCAGAGGTAGCAGAACTCAGGATCGTTTTCTCAGGAGCCAAACCAAAACCTCCCCAGATGCAAAGTCTTACCACCGACCTTTGAAATTGCCATAAAGGTTAACTGCTCCACTGGATCTTGGGTACTTACATTAAGTCTTAGAGTAATCCTCTATTTCACAAGTTGGGAACATGAATAGAGAAGTAAAGACATTCTTTTCCCACTGATTGCTTTAAAGTGCTATTTTGCCTTTTTAATTTCAGAAGAAATTAAGACACTATTAAAGCTGTTGTAAGAACCTTGCCAAAAGCCCTGTATTCAACTGCTAAATTAAAGTCAAAATGTAAAAACACAGTCCCCAAACAAAAGAGCAGCAACAAAATCCCCTGGCCAGTTGAGAGTAATTTAAAGGGTGTTAAGTGCTCTATGAACAGCTTGGCTTCTGATGAAGCAGTTTAGGATACAATTAAATAGTTTGACAAGTAGTTTAAAACTTACCATATTATGTTAACTCTGGGAGGGCACTTCCTGGTGGAAAAATCGATCAATAATGGCAAGGCACAACTTTAATCAAAATATAATCTAAGACAGTAACATTTGTTTTTAGTAACTATTATGAAATCCAAATTTTCTTTCACAGCAATTTCTAAAAGTCATTTATTAAAATGAGACAATAACAAAAACTTAAGCTAATAGATGCAAAAAAAAGCTACCTTGATTCTGCATCTACTATGAATCAATTTCAGGAGATTTTTTTAGAGATGTTACTGAAATCAATGAGGGAAAAAAACCCAGGATAGTTACAAACACCTTTTACTCAAAACAGCTCAGGGCAGTTGGCTAAATGAAAGCAAAAGATAATGTTTCAAAACTAAAGATTTTGTGAGGAGGTTCTTTCATCCCAAACCACCCTATTTTAAGTCAAGCTAAAAAAAACTGGGTATTTTCTGGATTAATGAGAATTAGCATTATTTGGTACAGGCCAAATCCATCATTTTACAGCAAGTCAATGATTTCATAGTACTGAAAAGCATAAAATATTTTTCCAGACAGACACAATTTGACTGCTTTTAATATTTTATACCAAAATATTTCTAGTACAAGTAGTCTTGCTGAAACCATAATTTATCAGCTTTATGCTTTTCAGAAATAAAGATATCTGTATCCTTGCAGCAAAATCACGTAAGAGTTCTATCAAGGTTAATGCAACATTAGACATTACATACACATCTTTATTAAATATTAAACATTGTTAAGTCCAGCTCTAAAATGTAAACTTTTCTTGTTCCTTCTGCTTCGATTAAATACTCTTACTATAAAAATGCACAATCTAACTTACTGGAATATGACCAACTCTCCCCCGCCTCATAACCAATTAAGAAAAAGGATGACTGCTTAAACATCGAACTTATTCCCACCTTTGACCAAGTACTTTTTCTAATTCTATGTCCTCAAACACATCCTTGAATCTTCAGCCAGTGTTGGTTGTAGAAAAAAAAGAAGTTAATTTGTATAATCCAACATTTCCAAGTTTTTCTGACGGAAGAGCTAGCCTTCCTTTAACCTCAATGAAGGAAGTGGCCACTTCAGCATCCCCCTCTGCCCTCCCAAGTACCTAGAACTTAACATTTAGTACATATAGTTCTTAGTTTACAGGTGGGTTTTAGGGTGAAATTTACTTCCTCCTTTTTCCTCCTTGGTGTTGCCCTCCTTTTCTCTTGCCACCAAAGCCCGGAAGCCCAGAATTCATCTTTCCTCCGAAGCCCCCTTTCCTCTTCCCTCCCTGGCTCGGAGGTCCCCCTTTCCTCTTCCCTCCCTGGCTAGGAGTTCCCCCTCTCTTCCCCGCAGGACCATGCCGGGCCCCCTTTCTCTTCCCCTTCTGGCTCATTTTCCTCTTCTTGGCTGCCTCCTCCTGATCTTCCTCCCTCAACTGCTTATTGGTGGCCCTTGTTACGTCCAGTTGAGGTTTTTTGCTGTTCATTACTCGCAGCAGCTCCAACTGGCTCTTTTTCTCGACTGCAAAGTCCCCAAAAAGGGGTTGAAATTTCCTCTTCTTGCCGGGTCCCCGAGGTGCCTTCTCCTTGGGCAGGTGTTCCTGGAAGCGCCCCACAGAAGCGGTGGAGACCTTAGCCACCTGCATGGCACGGCCCAACTCATCCTTATTCTGGTGTCCGGTAGGGTGCAAGCCGGCTGTACTGGGCAGCTGCATCTTGTGCGCGCGGGCCAGGTTACGCAGCCGGTTCAGCTCATTCTTAGCCACCCGTTCTTTCTTAGCCTGGACTCGTTTGGCGAACTGGTCCTCCAAGGGGTCGGCACTTCCAGGCACTTCGATCAACCACTCCTTGGTGTCGTCGCGGGCGCGCTGGTACCCCCAGCGCCGCCGCCACTGGCTGCTCACCTCGTCCCACACCAGATTGGTCTTCTTCTTGGGTCGGATGCCCTTGAGGCGCGCGAACTGCTGCCAGCGTGTGAGCGGCCGCGGCCGGGGCAACGGCTTCTCGCGCGGAAGGCGAGTGGTGGGCTCCGGCAGCCGCGCCACCAGCGCCTCCTCCACGCGCTCGGTGGGCAGCTGCCACAACTGGTTGATGAGCAGCTGCGTGTTGTCCCGCGCCAAGGCCCGCAGCTCGGCCTCCGGCGCGGGTCCCGCCTGCCGCAGCCCTGTTGGGGGATTCCGGTCTGAGGCCAACAGGTTACCCAGGTCAAACTCCAGCTCCAGCTCTTTATGCACCGTGATGCGCTGCAGCTTCTCGGCCTCATCTCGCTCCGCCTTAGCCAGAAGCTCCTCCACATTCTGGCCCTCCATGGCTCCGGCTCGGCGCACGAACTCTGGGACACGATTCAGACGGCTTCTCAGCCAGTGCCGGCTCAAACCCGGCAACACTACCACGTGCGATCGCCCATAGGCTCGTTGCGGAAGAGAAAGCTTCGCTTCCGGAGCACCCGGAACTGGTTCCTAAGCCGGTGACGCCAGAAAAGGCCGGCAGAGGGCGGTGTTGGAGAGCTGATGGGCTTCTGGAGGTCTTTTTGGGTTCGCCCCGGATATAAACTGCGGCCCGAGGAACCCGGATCACCAATTCTGGGGCCTGATTGAGGCTGTGACTCTCAGAACGCCGTGGCACTGGTGGGACGGCGCACATTCCTGGGTCCGCAGGTTGAGGGGCTCATGGAGTCCCTCTGTTAGATTTTCTGTGTAAATCTTTTGTACAAGTGTTTAGCTACTTAGCCTTTTATGGCACTAGACTAGAGCTCTGAGTTATGCATGGAGGTCCCAGGGTGTGGGGCGAGACAGATGCTTTTCACAGATGAAAGCGTAAAGTGTGAAAGATGACTTGCTTTGCCTTGGAAGTGAGTAGGGCTGGCAGTTAGACGGCTCCGAGTGGGTGCGTCTGTGCCCCTCAGCGAGCGGATGACTGATAGTCCAGGGGTCGGGGCTGCATCCTCTCCTGGATGTGCCAAAAGCGGGCGGGACTCTGGTTAGACTGCCAGAGTTCAGTCCTTTCTGTGCCGTGCTTGGCCTTCGTCCTTACTCCTTGTTTGAGTCTGTTAAAAACTCTGTAAGATGGGTGTACTACTAGTACCTATCTCCTAAACTATTATAAAAATAAAGGCATTAATATTCTCCAAGGAGGTCAGGACTAGGGCCTGGAACATGAGTGCTCTGTAAATGTTAGCTAAACCAATTGTTATTTAATCTTCACAGTAGTTCTGAGCTAAGCTGAAGAGACCCTCATACAGAATGATTAAACACCAGATACTTAAACCAAACTATCTGGAATTAGATCTTTATTTACTATACTTACCTTGGACAGGTTGTTTAACCAAAGGCCTATCTGAAAGTTGATAAATCAGAAATATTAATTGCTGGTACATAGTAATAAATGTTAGCTATTGTTATTCACCTTTTCTCTCTGATGACAAAGGAAATTTCAGAGGTAAAAACTTGTCTAAGGTTGTATGTACAACTAGGAAATGTCGGGGGCAGGAGTTAGCTTAACCATAGTTTTAAGACTACGTTCATATTCTCTGCAGTGCCTTCTGGACTGACTCTTGATACTCAGAAATGTGATCTGCTGACCAGCAGCATAGCATCAATTGGGAGTTTGTTAGAAATGTAGAATCTTTGGCCTTGCTCCTAATATAATAAATCAAAACCTTCATTTTAACAAGATCACTAGGTGATGAGTATTCAGTCAAGTCTGGGAGGTATATTGATTGTGTGGCTTGCAAGTTTTGTCTTCCTTCAAGGGAGGTTGTGAGTAGTTATGCTGGAGAATGAAGCAATAGAAATGGAAATACTAACATTAGGTACAGTTGAATTTCAGCTAGAAAGGGCTTTAGATACAGCCCCATCTGTCACACCCGTTTCCTGAGTTTGGTGTCTTTTTTAGCTCACTATCTTTCCTCAACTCTCCCTTATTCGCTCTCCATAAAATATTTAATGAGCACATTTTATGCATTAGGCACTATGACTAGATCCTTTTTCTTTCTCTTTTCTAAAAGCATTTTTAGTATTTGCCAGGATTTTCTGAGCTTTAACACTTAACTACTCATCCTATGGGGCCAAGACCAGGTCAAAGGCCATGTTAGATGACTAGCCTTGAACCTTAAAGGTTTTGGGATTTTCCACAGGAGAAGATGAAGAACACTGATGTTGCTGCTTTAGCCTCAGTTTCACTTCTGGTTGATTCATTCAATTAACAAACCTTTGAATAAATACCATGTTAAAGATACTAGATACAAAGATTATTGAGACCTAATGTTAGTGGGGAGGAAAGAAAGGTGAAGAGAAATTTATGATATGGTACGATTGTGCCTTTAATAGCAAGTGCAACTATGCGGAATTTAGCTCCTCCGTTTTCCAGATTAGGAGAAAAAAGCCGACGTCAACAGATGTTAAGTGGTATGATTTCCCATTGGACAAAATGCTATTTGGTTTGAGTCATACAGGTTAGCTCTTAACTGAACTACTTGTTTTATGCTCAATGTTGCTTTATATAGCCCAAGTGGATTTTAATTTTCTTGATAACTGGAGCCTGATCTTTCCACTTTCCACTTTGCTGAGCATGGTCCCAAACAACAACCTTTTGGGACCACCCACATGATATAATAGTGGTCATTATGCTTAATTTCAAAATATTTCTTCCCCACTTCTATTTTCCATCTTAGCTATCTTTCTAGAGTCTTGAGAATATTCTCCAAGAAAGACAAAGATGAAGTATAGTGCAGAAAACAAAATAATTTTATTTTTGTAGCAACTATTGTAAACTTTTTTATTTAAAGAAATGAACCTAATAGGAGATTCCCCACTCATACCCGCTCCCCAAACCAGGGACAAGAAGGTTAAAAAAATAAAAGGGATACCTTTCATGTTCCTGCACAACATAACTACTTTGATCAATAAAATATTTTTGTAAGCAATTTCTTTTTTCATTCTTTTGATCTTATATTAACTTAAATTTACTTTCTAAATGTTTCTCAGTTGCTTCTTATTGGTAGTGGAAATTTTTAGGGATCATTCAGTCATTCTTTAATCCTGCTGTGAACATTTATTTTGAATATTTTTGTCTAGGATACTCAGTGTGCCAGTAATTTGATAAAATAGCAGAAAAGTACTCTTAAAACACATTATTTTCACATGATTCATTTTTGCTGATTTATAATTTTAACAGGAAGTACTTACTGGGAAAATTTCTTAATCACAGATATTATCTGTGTATTAATGTGCTTCCATTTTAGTCAAAGTTATACTAAAAATCATTTTTTTTTGTTTTAAAAAGGAACAGAAAAGATTTAGCATTAAGATTTCAAGCAGTTAATGTAAAAGTAGAATAACTACCAAACATTATAGGATATTAAAATTTTAGCATAGTAAAAATTTTAGAATAGTTGAGATTTAGAATAGTAAAAATTGTAGCATTTTGGATATGACAAGTTGTTTTGCTCTCTGTAAAACACACAATAGTTTTTTGTTTTTCAGAAATTATCAAATGTAGTTTTCTGTTTCTGTCCAAATCTTATCACCACCTATTAGATGGATAAGCACCATTGACAGTTGGCTTTCATTCATAAAACTTTATCACCAAGGGCACACCTTAGTGACCTAATGGTCTAGCACACCCTGGAGCAGTCCCACATACATCCTAAGGTTCTGGATTCAGGACCTGGCATGCGGGTGGGAGAGTAATCAATGTGAACAGCTAAGTAAATATAAAGTGCTTCTTCCGCCTCTCTCTTCCTGCCTGCATCCACCTTTCTTTTAAAAAAAAAAAAAAAAAAAAAATATATATATATATACATATATATAGGTATAGATATTTAAAAAAACACAAAACTTTCTTACAAAATCTCAAGGGAATGAAACTGGTGTTAGGTTTTAGATTTTACTTCTATTAGAAGTTTAATATCAGTATGAAAAAATATTAAAAAGAGAAATTGAAGTGCTGAAATTTTAGGGATGTTTACATTCAAATAATTCAATATTAGAAATTTCAGATTCTTATCAAACTCATTTTTATTATATCTTAATTTATGAGAGTAAAATGTCAATGAATCAGAAATGCTTTTGTGTTTTTCTTAATAAAATCTAGACAATTTTTATAAATAGCTTTAGAAATGTATTCCAGCTCAGGCAACTGAAGACTCAATACCTTTCCTTTCGGGAAAGCAACTTCATTATCATACAGCCATCAATTTGTCTTTGCAATTATAGACCATTTGTGAACATATGTTCAAGTTTTCTTCTAAATTTCTTACATCAGCAATATGTAAGTCTCTGCTATGCCAAATAAACACTAGTCCCTTTTAACTAAGAATTGTTTATAGAGTTTATTAACCCATTAGTTTTTTAGAACACAGCTGTGAAAAATGAATACAATACTAAAAATATGACACATATATGGCAAATAGTGTGTCTTGCACTTTCTTCTTCTAGATGCTTTCACTTGCCAAAGGAATACAGTAAAGAATCTCTTAGAAGCAAGTTGATGTGTCATCGTATTCTTGCTAACATCCGAGAGTGCGTGCAGTCTCCTCCAGCTGCCTGAGTCCCTTGAGAATGCAGAAGTTTCAAGTGCTGGTGGCATGTGTACTTTACCTCCAAGGCATAAAGAGGACTTAATATTAGAATGTAAAAATGTTCCTGCCATTTTGCAGTATTTGTTTCCCTCGCTTCATTATCCAAGATAATGTGAGTTTTAAGCAGGGGAAGCGGACTTGTTATGTTGAGTCCCAAGTTCCCTTTCTGCAAAGCCTGTGGATTTCAAAGGAGATGCAGTTTAGGTCTGACATTTCAGTTTATTCATCTGGAAATTAAAAGGTTTTGACTAGGTGACCTTTTCAATTTGCCTCTATGATCCTTCTCTTTTGTTAAAACTTATGCTCTTCAGGCATTCCAGTATAATTTTTTAAGTGCCTTCTTACCTCGGTTTCTGATGAAAACTTTTGACATATCTCATTTACAAACCAAACTCTTCCTCTTTCTGAGTCATCATATTCCCTAAACTGAGGTATGACTCCACTGTGAACAGCTTCCTGTGTGTTCAGGGAGACTACACTAAAGTGCTAATCAGATTTTAATAATGTAGAAATTGATTACTGTGTTTTATGGGTTATTCATAATGCATTTCTTTTTTCTTTGCTTGACATTAAACTTCTTTGATAATTGGAAGGTAGAGTAGAGAATGAGCAGGGTAGTTAATTTTACTATTTGGTAGTTCTGGAAAAATACCCTATAGGGTAAAAGATAGAAGTATTTTAAAAATATTTTTGAGTTAGGTCAGAGAATGAGACTTTTTTTTTTCCTGACCCAAATTTAGTACTAATTATGTTCTTTATTTATTGTAATTATAGAAAAAATTTGCAAAAAGCTTCAAAGTTAGCTCCCTCAAATAATTAAAATTGGGACAGTTTTGTGTTTCTTAGTTTGGAGTTGCTTCAAGAGAGCTAGTGAGAGAATTTCAATACAAGAAAGGTATAGTAAAATGAAATAAAATAACATTTCAGATATGCTTAGTAATTGTATAAACATTCTGAGAATGAGTTTTGGTGATTTGTGGCCTGATTACCTGGGGCAAATTCCGCAAATTATCATCACCTTGTCCGAAAAATAGACTAACGTTTCTTAATTTTAGTGTCCTGTGAGTCAGAAATAAATTATTCAAAAACACTTTTGCAAAAAACTCTAGTGGGGTAGTCAGAAGATAGTTTGTGTGTGGTATTGGTAAATCGCTTCACCTGTCTGTAAGTCAGTGTCCTTATCTTTGAAGTAAATCCCTATGCTTCCTCTAGCTCTCTGTTTTCTGTTAAAATGGTCTCAGGAGAAAAGAGTGATGGTGAAACAGACTTGATGTCAGAGGTCCTTAATTGCGATTGTGTGGGTGAGTTTGAGACATGAATCCCTTGATGTTTTATGAAAACGTTTGTCTGCATGTGCACTTTTAGAAATAGAAGCCCCATCCCCACCCAGTCAGATTCCCTGAGGCATCTGTTACTTTCTACCCCTCCCCCACCAGATTAAGAACTACTGTACTGTGGAAAAGAGAGGTAAAGGAAGGCTGGAGGGAGTCATCGATGTAGAGATTATTAAAGAAGAGGATCTGGAATTGGTTTTAAGCTTGGGTAGAATGTGTGTAAGTGGGAGGAAAAAGAGGGGCATTCCAGTAGATGGTAGCAATATGAATAAAATCATGTAGCCATAATTTATAGAGCAAGTACAGTGTGCCCTGCATTATCTTTATAAACCCTCATGCAGAGGTTGGACTTAGATAGCACCATTTCCTTACTTTATAGATGAGAAGAATGAAGATCATAAGGTTTAAGTACTTCCCCAAGGTCGTGCAGCTTGCAAATGGTAGAACCAGGATTTGAACCTAAGCAGTGTTTTCCCAGAGTCCAGGTAGGTAAACACTATACCTTAGATTCTCTCTCTGGTCCATTGGTGATTTGGTTTGTCTAGGATGTGATTTGTTTTAGGGTTAAGTAAGAAATAAATTTGACTAAATAAGGTTGTGCCAAATGTGGAATATTTTTAGGATCAAGAAGAATAATTTAGATTTTATGCCATAAAGAAGATTTTATACTAGTGATGATATAACCAAAATGCTTATTTTCTTAATTATATTGTTTAAATCTTCCATGTTCATACTAATATTTTCTTTTTTTCCGGTTCGTCTTCTTGATATATCATAAAGAGATGTTGAAATCTACTTTGATTATAGATTTATCAATGTATAGTTCTACCAAATTTCTGTTCTTTATTTTTGATCCTTTATTAGGAGTATGAACATTTGCAATTGCTAGATCCTCCTTGTGAATTTTTCTTTTTATCTTTTTATCATGGCATAGTGACCATGTTTATCCTTAATACTTTGATCATACTATAACTCCGTTGCTACTTTTGGTTAGTATTTGTGTGATCTTTTTTTTTGATTTTTAATTTTGAAACTGTCAGTTTGATCTAGAAATATTTTTTTGATAGTTTGACTTTTAAATCAAATCTGACAGTCTATGACTTAATTGATACATTTAGGTGACATTGTGATTACTGACATAGTGTATTTATTTCAATTTATTTTATACTTTCTATTTATCTGGCATTTTCTATATCTCTTTTTCTTTGCTTTTGTGTTTAATAATCTTAATTAAATTTTCTTTATTACATTTTAATTACTCCACCCCCACTAATTTGAAAGTTCATCATTCTATTTTGATTCTTGTAGGGTGAACTTTAAAGATTTAAGATCATGACTGATAAAACAAATCTAAAGTTAAACAACAAATTTACATTCCTTATATCAAATATATAAAGCTAAGGATGTTTTAGATTCATTTCTTTCAATCCAACTGCTTCTATAGCATCTGTTGTCAAGATTTTCACTCTGTTTTTTAGTTCTTGGCTTTTACCCTCCAAGTCTGTCTTTTCCTTTCATGAGAGCTCAGCTATGAATAAAAAATTATATTTGTTCTATTTTATTTTTTGGTGTTTTTTTGTAGGAGGATTTCATGCTATCTAGTCTAAAATATTGTTGGAAATGAAAGTGTGATGTTTTCCACTTGAATAGCTCATGATGTGTAATATTTGTGAGAATTTTGAAGTATGAAAAGTGATGGGCTAAATATCATTTCCACATGGGAGTACACCTTTACCAGACCATTTAAGAAGAAAGGAACTACAGCACTGGGATAGTGATCCATCCATTCCCTTTATCAGGGCTCATTACTAGATAAGACAAAGGAAGGCAGGTTATCTTTTGAATCTTCTTGTCAACTGGGCCTCAAAATGAATAGACTAATATTTACTAGTAGGAAGATCACTTATCTACAGAATCTTCCTAATAGCATGTTCCTGGCTAAGGGATATTTATAGTAAATAAATAAACCCACAAAGAATGAGTAATTGAGTTATGGTTACCTAGAGAAGATCACATAGGTTGTATAGCAATCTGGGAGAGACTGCACCTGCTTTTTTTTTTTTTTGTGTGTGTATGTTTGTGTGTGTGCATGTGTATGTATATTTATTTTAAAAATGGAAAGTTTTTGGCAACCCTGCATTGAGAAAGCCTATTGGCACCATTTTCCAACAGCATTTTCTCACTTGTGTCTCTGTGTCACAGTTTGGTAATGATCATAATTCAAAGCTTCTCATTATTATTATATATATTTTGAGGATCTGTGGTCAGTGGCCTTTGATGTTACTATTCTAATTATTTTGGAGCACCAAGAACTGAGTCCATATAAGACAGCCAACTTAACTGGTAAATGTTGTGTGTGTTCTTACTGCTCCATTGGCTGATCATTTCCCCATCTCTCCTCTCTTATTGGGTCTCACTATTTCTTGAGATAAAATTATATTGAAATTATACCAGTTAGTTATCTTACAGTGGTATTGAAGTGCTTAAGTGAAAGAATCATATATCTCTCACTTTAAACCAAAGCTATAAATGATTAAGCTTAGTGGGGAAAGTATGTCAAAAGCTGAGACAGGTTGAAAGCTAGTTCTCTTGTGTCCGTTAAGTCATGAATACAAAGGAAAAGTTCTTGAACAAAATGAAAAGTGCCACTCCAGTGCGCACATGAATGATAAGAAAATGAAAGGCTTATTGCTGGTATGGAGAAAGTTTTAATGGTATAATTAGAAGATCAAGTCAGCTGCAACATTCCTATAAACCAAAAAGTAATCTGGAGCAAAGCCTAACTCTCCAATTATGTGAAGGCTGAGAGAAGTGAGGAAGCTCCAGAAGAAAAGCCAGCAGTGGTTGATTCATGAGGTTTAAGGAAAGAAACTGTCTCCACAGCATAGAAGTGCTGATGGAGATGTACAGGGAGATTAGTGTTATTTTCATGTCTGCTAACAAAACTTCAATTCTGCAACTCAGGATTGATGAGTAATTTTGACTTTCAAGTCTTGTTACTTAAGATATACCTTGTATTAGGCTATAGCTGCTGTAATAATAGTAGTGACTTTTCAGACTGATCTAAAGTAAATGGAAAACCTTCTGGAAACATTTACCATTCTAGACCTATAGAGAAAAGACTGAAAACAATAAGTGTTGGTGAAGGTAGAAAAAAAGAGAACCCTTGTATACTGTTGGTGGGAATATAAATTGGTGCAGCCACTTTGGAAAATGGTATGGCAGGTCCTCAAAAAGTTAAAAATAGAACTACTATGTGATCTTGCAAGTCTGCTTCTAGATATCTATTCAAAGTGACTAAGAAGGACACGTGTCCCTATGTTCATTGCAGCACAATTTTATACTAGCCAAGGAATGGAAGCAACCTAAGGGTCCATATACACATAAATAGATAAAGAAATTTAGTATATACAAACAGTGGAATACTCAGCTATAAAAAAGGTGAAATCTTGACATTTGTAACAACATGAATGGAATTATGCTAAAAAAGTTGAGGAATAGAGGCACAGTTCTTAAGGAGAGTTATGAGTTCATTCAGTCATTGATTTGTATGAATCTGAACTTTACAAATGAAGGTAGCAGTTTAGAAATTGGTGAGGAATATTTTAAACAGCAGCTTTGTCAATTATCAGAAATGTTTAAGTGCCTCCTGTGTTTGGGAACACAGAACATTTCAAAACTTCTGAAAGATTTGGAGGAATAGCAGGAAATAGGCTATAAAGATTAAGTGTGGCCAGATTATGTAGGGATTTGCATGTCACTCTTTGGTCTGTATTTATCCTGCCAACCTTTGCTGAAGACCTACTGTGTGCCTGGAGCTATGCCAGCACTGGAGATATAGGAACAAGAAAGAGTTTTTCTGCTCCCGAGGAGCTATAGGTCTTAAGGAACTGGTAGAATGAAGTGATTTAAACCTTTAGATTGATGGAAAGTTCACTCTAGTGGTAGCCAAGGGGAAAGAGACTGGAGCAGAGTTCAGATAGGGGAAAACTGCCTTAGTTTAAGGGAGAGATTAGGGTGTCTGCACTATGGTGAGTGATGGCATTTAACCAAACAGATGAATTAGAATGAACTGCTTGGTAGAGGGAGAAGGTCAAAGAGGCAGGACCTGAGGAGGGAGGCATGCCAATAGTCTCTAGCTTTATCCTTCTTTGTCTGGTCTAAAGATATTGCTGGAATTCAGCTCTTGTGTTTGCTTAAACAGAGATGCTGTTTTCCAGAATAGAGGTCCAGTCAATTTGTTCATCCTAATGAGCTTACTGGAAATGATCCTGTGGATTCAATTATTTTTTAAGTTTTTACTAGAATAGTTAGAGATAACTTTGAGGCAATTCTGTGAATATCTCATATAGTTATTGTAAAAAGAATTGTCAAATAAGGCAATATTGCATAATTGTATGTGTAAATATATAGGTTGAAGTATTTAGAGACAGTTCTTGTTGTCTTCGTATTTTTACAGCTATGAAAATAAAAACATGGCAACTGCTATTTTAACAAAGGATATTTTAATAATATCCTTTCCCATATTTTTCATTCCTCTTGGCATCTTGTTCAAAGCCATTTTCTTACAATATGCAACAAAAGGTTTTACTCCCTTGACAATATATTTAATAAGTTGATTTAGCAGACGCTATTGATAGCTTCCAAATTATAATTTCTCTATTTCTTCTAAGCAAGTAAGTGTTGAGAACATTTTGTTACATTGTATTTGTTCCGTTTACAGCTCCCAAGTTAGCCATATATGTAGTCTTTACACTGCAGATTTCCCACTGAGCTTCTGCAATAGCTATTTCATGCCATTTGCAGGCTTGAAAATAGAAACATGATATGATAACTTAAATTTTTCCTTGTAGGTTGCATTAACCATGAGTCAATAAATACTTGTGAATACCAAGTGCAACAAAGCAGCAAGTATCACAGAAAGACAACAAAATATCTATACTGCAGGAACTGTTGCTCTAATTGAAAAATAAACTGACATCATTAGAAGATATATACAGTGTGTGACAGAATTTCACAGATGATGTAAATGTACCCTGGCTCACACATGTATTCACTTCCTGCCCACTATACCCCCATACTGGTCCCAGTGCTTTTTATGGCCATATGTTTCCTACACTTTGTATATAGGAAAAGAAGAGAAATCATCTGCTTTGATATTTTAAGAATAAGACCAGTGCTTCCCAGGAAGAAATAAGAACTGACTATAGTATCACCTAAATAAAGTGGAGGACAGAAGTTTGAAAGATTGTCTCAGTATTTTTTTAAGTCCTTACTCATGGGCTTAGTAGCACTCAGTGAAAAATGAAAATGATATCACTTACAAACTTATTGCCTTCCCAGAAAGAGTTGTAAGCTCATGAATTTAATTAGGAAAACAGACAAACAGACAAAAAACATCCCAGTGTTTTTTCATTTGATTCTGATGCCCCTTCTGTTTACATTCAGAGAAGAGGAGTGACTGCCCCAGGGAGCCCTGTCCTTTGGACTGGGGTCTGCATTGTGTTCTCTCCACTCATCACCGGAGTCATTGCCACAGTGGGTGCTTAGGATAAGCCCAGAGGCATCAGAGTTGGCACTTTATAACTCTACATCATTTGCCCTCCCTTCTGTGTTATAAATCTCAGGTCTGAGTCCATTTCAAAGATGCTGTGTGCCTGTGATCTTGAACATGGGCTCTCTCATAATCATATAATCAGTGTTCCTTATGGTTTCTGATTTCTGTTCTGGACTCACAGTCCTTGTGCACTATTGCTGAATTTAGGTGTAACCTATTAGTCAAACTTGTTAATGTTTTACATGAATATATTATAAAAATAAAATATTTTAAAACAGACAAATGAAAGTGATAACTATAAAATGTAAAACATTTGTTCATCAGAACTGAAGTCAGAAATACAAAAAATATGGAAAATAAAACTTAGAGGTAACAAAAATTTGTTTTTTTTCCTCATTAAAAAATGGCCAAATGTTTTCTATAGCCCTTCCTATACCAGATTTTCCATGAAATTTTGAATCAAGGGAATTTTCTTTTTCTTTTTGATACAATAAATTGAAAATATAGCTCTAGGATCTTGAACCTATGAGAAAAATTGATCTGGGCTAGGAAAGATAACTCTAATACCCAAAAGTGATAGGCAAGAGATATACAGGAGTGAAACCCAGAGCTGCCAAACATTTCAGTAAAGTAGTTTCAGAGATCTTTGGGTTTATGACTTCCCTTGTCAGAAATTTTGAATGTTACATAGTAACTGTAGTTTAATCTTGGCCTAAAAAGCATTACTTAAAACACATTGAATGTTTATGCACAATCTCCTGGAAGTAGTATTTCCATGATAAGTGTACCCAAATAACCCTTTCAGATGTCCTCTCTGTTTGTTTCTTTGAGTAACCAATTACTATGGAAAGACATTCTGTTTCATCAGACTATCTAACATTTGCCTCATGCTTTTAAACTTCATCAGCAAGCAAAAAATAGTAAAAAATAATCAAGTTTACAAAGAACTGGAAAACTGTCATGGGAATACACGTTTCTAAATTTAGATGCCAGAGAATCAGATATAGTTGAAAAACAGCAACACATCTTTCCTGAAACAGACTCATCCATACCAAAATCGTTTAACTAACAGCAAGAGAGATCCATCTTTTTATTAAGAATGAGATTATATAAAATTTTTATGAGTTTTACCCTTTACAAATTTGTTTAATTTGCTGTTTGCTAATTACGTTTTTGTAAGACCATTTAAAATTATTTTATTAAAGTGACATTACATCATAACATTGTATAGGCTTGCAGTGTGCATAATTACAAATTATCATCTGTATATGTTATAGCTCACTACTATCATTTTAATTCTTACTTTACAATAAAATTTATCCCCTCCAGCCAATTTGCCCACCCCTCTTCCTCCTTCCCTTCCTGCAACCACTAATTTGCTTTTAGTGTCTAAAGTCTTGTTTTGTTTGATTTAATTCATGTTTGTTTGATTTCTCTATGTATCACACATGAGTGATATGACAGTATGCCTGTCTTTTTCCTTCTGGCTTATCTTATTAAACATATTTTCCTTTAGATCTTTTCTTGGCGAAAATGGCAGGATTTTAACTTTTTTTTCATAGCTGAGTAATATTCTATTGTGTATGTAAAACACATCTTATTTATCCACTCATCTGTCAATGGGCATTAGGTTGCTTCCAGCTCTCCATTATTTAAATATGCTGTAATGCATATGTAGTGCGTATATCTCTGTGAATTATTACTGTAGTGTTTCAGGGTAAATACACAGCAGTGAGCTAAGTTGGTCACATGGGATATCCATTCTCAGTTTTTTGAGAAATCTTTATACTTTTTACCATATGATTGCACCATTTTGCACTCCCACCAATAGTAGATAAGAGTTACTTTTTCTTTACATTCTCACCAATACTTGTTTCCATGTTTTGTAATGGTAACCATTCTCACAGGTGTCAAGGGCTACGTTTCTATTGTTTTAATTTGCATTTGGATTTCCCTAATAAGAAGATAGATAGAACATCTTTTTATGTGCCTTTGACCATCTCTACATCTTTTTTGGAGAAGTATCTATTAAGATTTTTTTGTCCGTTTTCAATTGAATTATTTGTCTTTCTGTTTTTTAGTTTTATGAATTCTTTATATATTTTGGATATTAACCCCTTGTTGGATATATGATGTGAAAATATCTTCTCCCATTTAGTAAGATGTCTTTTTGGTTTTATGAGACCTTCTTTTGCTGTGCAGTAGCTTTTTAGTTTGATGTGATCTCATTTGTTTATTTTGAATTTTATTTTGACATTGAATTCAAGTCCCCAAAGTCATCTCTTAGATCAGTGTCAAGGAGAGTTGTGCCTATTTTTTCTTCTGTGTATTTTATGGTTTCAGGACTTGTATCTGAATCTTTAATCCATTTTTAATTGATTTTTGTGTATAGTGTTAAATAGTGAACTAGTTTCAACCTTTTGCTTGTGACTCTCCAGTTTTCCTAACACCTTTTATGGAAGAGACTTATGTTGCTCCATTGTTTGCCCTTGACTCTTGTTGTATTTTATGTGTGAATCCATTTCCAGGTTCTTAATTCTATTCAGTTGATTCCTGTCTCTATTTTTATTGTAATGTGACAATGACTTGATTATTCTTGCTTTGTAGTATAGTTTGAATTCAGGAAGCATGACAACTCCATTTTTGTTCTTCCTCATGTTGTTTTTGCTTTTTGGAATCTTTTATAGGTTCTGTGAACAAAGTTAATAGTTAGCGTTTTAAAAATGGCCCTTTAACCAAATGCAATGATAGATTCAATTCAACCCAACATTTAAAAATTTCTTGTGTCTTTTATTTCTTTTAATAATGTCTAATAATTTTCAGAATATAGGTCTTTTGCTTCTTTGGTTGTTTATTACGAAGTATTCTTTTTGAATGCAATTATAAATGGGATGGTTTTCATGAGTTATTTTCTGCAGGTTTATTTTTTTCATAGAGAAATGCAACAGGTTTTTTAATATTAATTTTGTAAACTACCATTTTACTATATTCATTTATTGTTTCTAGCAGATTTTTTAGTGGAGTCTTTGGGGTTCTCTCTATCTATATATTACATGTCATCTGCAAATAGTGATAGTTTCGCTTCTTTCTTTCTAATTTTGATAATTTTATGTCCTTTTCCTGTCTACTTGCACTGGCCAGGACTTCAAACTATAGTAATATTAATATTAAATTGAATAACATTAAATATATTAAGTTAAATAATTGTGGAAGGGGTAGAAATCACTACCTTCTTCCTGATCTTGGAGGAAAAACTTTTCAGTTTTCCCCACTGAATATGTATTGGTTGTGGCTTTTATTATGTTGAGATATGTTCCACCTCTACCCACTTTTGGAGAGACTTTAAAAAAAAGGGTATTGAATCTTATCACTTGTTCTGCATCTGTTGAAATGATCATAGTTTCTTCCTTTTTTTTGTTGATGTAATGTGTCGTATTTATTGCTCTGATTATGTTGAACCATCATTATAGCCCTGTAATTAATGCCAGTTGTTTATGGTATATGATTTTTTTAATGAGCTTTTAAGTTTGATAGGTTAAAAGAGTTTGAGAAGGATTGATATTAAGTCTTATCTAAAAGTTAAAAGTGTGGTAGAGTTCAGTAGTGAAACCATCTCGTCCAGTGCTTTTGTTTCTCGGGAGGATTTTGATTATTGCTTCAATTGCATTGCTTGTGTTTGACCTATAAAGGCTTTTTATTATTTCCCTGATTTAGTTGGAATGTTATATGTTTCTAAGAATTTGTCCATTTCTTCTGTATTATTCAACTTGTAATAAAATTGTTCATAATATTCTTTTTAAGATCCTCTATAGTCCTGTAGTATCAATTGTAATTTCTCTTTCATTTTTTATTTTATTTATTTTTGCTTTTTCTTTCCTCTTTGTGAATCTGGGTAGTGGTTTATGTATTGGTTTATGCATTTTGTTTATCTTTTCAAAGAACCAGTTCTTGGTTTCATTAATTTCTTTAATAGTCTTTTTGATCTCTATTTGGTTTATTTCTGCTCTAAGTTGTACTATCTTGTTCCTTCTGTTAACTTTTGGTTTCACTTTTTTCTTTTTCTAGTTCCTTTAGTGAAGGCTTAGGTTTTAAATTTGTGATTCTTCTTGTCTTCTGAGGTAAGATTGTATTGTTACAGATATGCCTCTTAGTACTGCTTTTACTGCACCCCATCAGTTCTGATGTCGTGTCTTCATTTTCATTTGATACAGATTTTTTATTTCATCTTTGATTTCCTTACTGACCCAGTAGTAGTTTAGTGTCATGTTATTTATTCTCCACTTCTTGTGATTTTCTCCTCTTTCCTCTTTTGGTTGATTTTTACTTTTATGCCATTGTGATTCAAAAACATACTAGGTATTATTTTAATCTTTGTAAATTTATTGAAATATAATTGTGTCCCAACATATGACATACCCTTAAGTATGTTCCATGTTGAAAAGAATGTGTAATGTATTGTTTTGGGTTGAGATAATTCATAGATACCTACTACATCCATCTCATCTAATTTGTCATTTAAGGCTGTTGCCTTATTAATTTTCTGTCTGGATGATATGTCATTACTGTAAGTGGAGTGTTAAAATCCCCTACTATTATGGTGCTGTTGTCAGTGTGCCCCACTAGATCTGCTAATATTTGCTTGAGATCCTTGGATGATCCTCTGTTGGGTGCATATATGTTAATAAGTGTTATGTGTTTCTTTGATAGTGATCCTTTTATCACTGTATAATGACTATCTTTGTCTCTTTACCATTTTTTGTTGGAAGTCTATTTTGTCTCATATGACTATAGTGGTTCTGCTTTTCTAGCGTCACCATTGACTTAAAGTGCTATTTTCTATAATTCTGCTTTGTCTACATTTGTCTCTGTATCTTAAGTGAATGTCTTGTAAGCCTCATCTAATTGGGTGTTTTTTGTTTGTTTGTTTTGTTCTGTTTTAATACATTCAGCCACTCTGCTTTTCAATTGGCTAATTCAGTCAGTTTGCAATACAGATGATTATTGATATATGAGTGCTTGTTACTTCAATTTTGACTTTTGTTTTCTCGTTTTATCTATTGCCTTGTTTAGTTTTTTATGAACTTGCTTTTTTCGTTTAGATGGAAGAACATTTTTCAACTATTTCTTGTAAGGTAGGTCTTGTGGCAGCAACTTTCTTCTGCTTTTGTTTGTCAGGAAACCCCTTTATTTCTCTCTCATATTTGAGAAGTTTACAGTATATAGTGTTATTAGATGGCTGTTTTTATCTTAGAATATTTTGAATATGTTGTTCCACCCAAGAGAGATTTGTCTTAAAGGTGAATGATCAGGATTGCTATGGGGATGATGCAGAAATGATTCAGGAGATTACCCAGAGATGTATTTCCTTGAATATTGATAAATCCTACTTATCATGTGTCAGTCTATGGCTATTATAAAGTGAATTTGAGATCAGGGTTTCCTAGTGACTCTGTGTTTAGGCTGTTTCTATCATGTGTAACCTGCACTTGGATGCCATTATACTTATGAAATACTTATGGAATTTTCCAAATGACACTCTATGCTGCAGTGTTCCATATAGAGACTGAATATTTTTCAGATTTGAATATGCATAAAAACAAAAGTGATTATTCCCAAAGTCTTTTATTATGATTTAGAGACTCTATATGCCATGTTTTGAGACACATTTCTTTAAAATGAAGACTTAGGGAGTATCATAGAGGTTTTGACTATGTTAAATGGTCTTGTAGACACACTATTTGGAGGTTGTTTATTCAGCTACAAAATGTTAAGATTCCTTAAGGATTAAAAAATATAATAATTGTTCAAAGTCCTTTTTTATATATTAATAATAACTCCAAAGTTTATACTAATAGCCCATAACTTTCTTTGAACTCCAAATTTTCTACTTCTGCCTAAATATTTAATAGATTTCTCCCACCTTACACAGTCACATTCAGTCTTCCCTCTGAGTTTGCTTCACCTGCAGTTTCCCCTATTTCAGGTAATGGTAATACCATTCTTTCAGATGCTCAGGTCATAAAACTTGGAGTCTTCCAAGGAATTATTTTATTTTTTATATGTAATAGTCAATTGGCCAGTCACTCTCATTGTCTCTACCTTTGAAATATATTTAAAATCTGATTATTTTCTTCTCTCTTTTTTTTTTTAAGTAAAAGTGCAGGCAGAAATGAAGTCGAGTAGGCAGGTAGAAAGAAAGAGGCGGAAGAAGCACTTTATTTTTATTTATTTGTTTACATGCGTTGTTACCCCCAGGCCCTGGGTCTTGAACTCAGGACCTTGGGATGTGTGTAGGACTGCTCCCAGGGTGTACTAGACTGCAGGTCACCAGGGAACACCCCAGTGTGTGCTTCTAAAATTAAAATTACATCCTGACCTCCTTCTGCTCCAAGTCTTGCAGTGGTTTCCCATGTCACTCAGAGTAACAGTCAAAGAACTGAGATCGACCTACAGTATTTGAGATCTCTCTGACCTCTTCTTATATCTCTCTCCTACCTGTTCACTCTCTTCTTGGTTCAGTGTCCTCCACACTATTCCTTAAAGCCATAAGTTTTTCGCACCAGCTGATCCCTCATTATAATAGTTGCCTGGGAGTACTCTTTCCTGGGATATCTAAATGCTCACCACATTCAAGTCTTTGCTCAAAGGTTACCTTCTCCAAGGGCCAACTATTGGTCCTGTATTAAAAATTATGACCCTTCCCACCTCCTGCCTCTTTTCTCTACCAGGACCCCTCAATCTTCTTTGTTCTGCTCTGATTTTCCATAGTCTCTCTCTCCATGCTAATTGATTAGTTGCTGATATTTTTCCCACTGATTGATTGATTTAATGTTTTCTTTTCTTTCTCCCAGACTAGAATGTAAGTGCCATAGGGGAATGATTTTTACCTATTTTGTTTACTAAGGTATTCCCAGTGTTTCTAAGGGGCTTGAAACATACAAAATACTCAGTTCTCTCTGTAAGTTATTCAGTGAATTTATGGAGTATTGCTAAAAGTCAGGTGTTGTTCCAGTCTCTAGGTATACATCTGTGACTATACAGGAGAACTCTGCCTTCTTGGAGTTGATAGCCTAAGAAGAACCAACAACAGAACAGCGGATCTGAAGAGTATACAGCTTTTTGTGTAGGTAACAGCATGATGCAGTCTTAATACAGCCATGACAGTCAGAAATGGAAAATAACTAGCAATGACCCTAAGCAAAGACAGAGTGAATAGCAGAGGATGTAGTATGCAAGGAAAACTAAAACTTTCAGAAAACAGAGAGTGTCATAGTAATTAAAAAAAAAAAGCACAAGTGAGTGAGAAGGAGAAAGAATATATGGTTGAAAGAGAAAGAAAGCTTATCTAAACAGTGACTAACAGAAACTCTAAATAACTGTGACTTAGTCACACAACATTTTATTATCCCACATGAAAGAAATCCACTGGAGGGAACCAGGCATTGGACAGAAGTTTCATGATTCCTAAGAGACCTAGTATTCTACCTCTTTATTACACTGTTCTCAGCTCATGTCTTCTATCTTCAAAAATCACTTCATGGGGTACACCCTTGTGATTCAGGGGACCGAGACACTGGCATATGAACCACATACATCCCAAGGACCTGGGTTCAAGACCCAGGGTCAAGGTGAGAAACCAAAAATGAGAAACTAAATAAAGATATTTCCTCTTCCTTTTCCCTCCTTCCTTGAATGCTTCTTCCTTCTTTTATTTCCTTTAAAAAAATAAACTTACTAAAAAAAAAAAGCTTCCTGAAAAGAAACCAAGGGAAAGGCAAAGGAGATGCATCTTCAAGCTGAAGAATCTTCCAGAAATGACAAAATACTTCTCATGGGCTAGAACTTAGTCACCTGGCCATATTTAGATGCAAAGGAGTCTAAGAAAACTATTCTTTTAATGTGGGACATTGCCACCACAACTGTCTCTGCCATAGGAATAAATTGATAAAGTGCAATTTATTAGAAGAGGCCCAAGATTAAAACACAGATCATAAAAGAAACTGAATTAATTATGCCTGGGAGGAGGATTGGTAGTTAAAATTATACTGTCTCTATAATTTTTTTTATCATTAGTTCTATTTGTGTGCTGAGGGATGATTAACAGGGAGGGAGATTTCAAAATTACAAAATCAATTTCCTAAGAAGGAGTAGTTTCAAATTGAAAAGGTGCTTTGGCAGTTACTTAATTGTTTTTGACATGGAACATTGACTGTTTTTAATATCCTTTGAATTAAAGAAGTAAGGAAGCTAAGACAATTGATGTATCTTTCAGACCACATATAGGGAATTGTGAAGATTAGGAGTCATTTCTTCTGAAATTTGTTTTAACATTAGTGTTTAAAAAAACTAAATAGACAATATTTTTAAAAAGGAATAAATTACAGTGAAAAGTATGGCACACCCTAGTGGAGTAGTGGTTGGTTGCAGGCCACATACATACAAATATCCCCAGGTTGCGTACCTGAGCCAGTGGGAATGGCCAACATGAACAACTAAATAAAATGATTAGGAGGTGCTTCTTCCTCCTCCCTCTTCCTGCCTGCCTGCTTCTGCTCCTCTTCATTCCTGCCTGCATCTTTCCTTAAAAAAAAAAAAAAAAAAAGAAAAGAGAAAGAAAGAAAAGGCATAACCTGGTGGAGTAGTTGTTCAGTCAACTGACTAAGCACAGTCCACATATATCCCGAGGATCCAGGTTTGTGTCCCAGCCTAGGGAGAACAACCAGAAGTACAATTAAAAGAAGTAAAATGCTTCTTCTGTCTTCCTACTTGCTTGCCTTCATTCCTACCTGCACTTTTTCTTAAGTAAATAAAAAAAAAAGAAGAAAGAAAAGTAAATCATTTTCTTCCTCTCTTCAGTAATTTCTTAACCTCCAGACTTCCAATGACTCTCCAGAGGAAAACACTTTTGCCAGTTTCTTGTATTAAGACAAATGATTGCTCCTTATTGTTTTTGCTGAAAACTTTGATTTGTAGGTATTAAAAGGAAGAGCAAGTTCAAATAATACCACCTCCAGAAGCCCCCTCTTTGGTTAAGACAGGCAGATGTTACTCCCTCCTAAAATCCTTCTTGTCTTTTCATAGATATTTTTTTATTATGATGAAACATATATAATATAAAGTTCCCCATTCTGGATATTTTAAGTACAGTGGCATTAAATACATGCACAGTGTTGCGTATATTATGACCATCCATTTCCAGAATTTTTTTCTATCCCAAGCAGAAACTTTATAGCCATTACACATTAACTCTCCATTCTCTCACCTCTCCCCTGGTAACTACTACTCAGCTCTGTCTCTATGAATTTGGCTACTCTAGGTACCTCCTATCAGTGGACTCATACAGTATTTGCCTTTTCGTGTCTGGTTTTATTTAGTTTAATGTTTTCAAGTTTCATCCATGTTGTAGCATTTGTCAGAATTTTCTTCCTTTAAGACTGACTAATGCCTCATTGTATTGATATACCACTGTTTTGTTTATCCATATTCATCTGTTGATTTGGGTTATTTCCACCTTTTGATTATTGTGAATAATGTTGCTATGAATATTGATGTACAAATATCTGAATTCCTGCTTGTAATTCTTTCGTACTCTTTGTGTCTTTTTTATAACATGCTATGATGTACAGATCCTTTAAATTGCCTCTTAGATTCTAATCCCTTGAGATCAGGGCCCAAGACTTTTTTTTTTAATTACTCACAAGCTTATTTGTTTATTTAATAACTATGTATTGAGCACCTCTGAGTACTGGTACTGTTGTAGACTCTGAGTTTACGGTGTGCAATGAGCATTATGACATCTATCTTTCTGCAGCTTAGGTCAAGTGAGGGAGTATTTTTTCTTCTTTGTCTTATTGCATCTGGAACAATTTCTTGCACCGTTTAAACATTCAGCAGATATTTGATGACTGGTGATTTGTTGAATTTGTGTATCCTCAGTAGTTTCTGAGGTTGTCGTATCAGTGATTAGATAGCAGTCAAATATTTGGAACAAATATAATATCTATGAAATTAGGAATTATGTCTTTCTTGTTCACTATTATATTTCTAGCAGAGGGGTGTCTAACACAGTGTTGACTCAATAGTTTTAAATGAATGATGATGATATAATTTGTTCTGATGATCTCTGACGAGTTCTAATGAGCTCTCCCTTTATATTATGAGTGGAGGCATTTAAGAAAAGCCAGAAAAGTGGTGACCAAGTCAGAAATAGAAACTGGGTCTCCTGACCTGCAGTATGATGCTTTATGCCCTCCATCATCACACTAGTATATAAAATTAGAACTGATGTTCCACCTTTCTGTGAAAGAAGTGATGAACTTTAATTAAGTGTAATCACACACAAGTATAGAGAAGGTTTAGGCCTTCCAATTTCCTAAAAATGATAATGAATTGGATTCTAAAATGAGCTTGTTAAATGCTATTCTTAAATAAAAAATGATAGTAGCATTTGTTGATGCATCGCCATTTCTGCTGTGAGGGCTGAGGTGTTACTGTGCTGCCCGCTCGGGAGACCTCCTAAAGCTCTGTCTAATTTTATCTTTCATTTCTCTGCCTGTTAAGCTCAACCTCGTTCTTGGGGTTTGGAAATGATCTCCAATTCTTGACTGTCAATGAATTATTTAGGCTTTTTGGATCTTTTGGAAACATTTTATTCTATGTTTTAGGAGTTAAAAATTCAAATCACTTTCATTAGGAATTTTATCTAAATTTTTCATGAGACAGAAGGTTGAAAACTTTAATTATTAAGAAGTTGTTGGATTATTTTTGATATTAAATCCATGCTATTCTAAGCATTTCAGATATTGCAGCTTCCAGAAAGCATCCTGTGTTTGAAATGTATGCATTGATTTTGTAATAAAACCTAAGAAAAAGCACAGATTGGAAACTCAAGGAGAGCATAGATTAAATTCATACCCAACTTTAGTTGATCAAAACAGAAACTATCATCGATCCACTGATGGCATAGGGGATATATGACCTTAATTTACAAGGAACACCATTTTGTATGTACATATAGAGTGACATTTTAAAAAGGATAAACTGAGTAGAACTTCTCCAAAAGAACTTGAGGAGAACTGAAGGCTACCAGTATTGACATCAAAGTTGAAAAGGACTTGGATACTCTTGGGAAAAGAAAAGCCTAGAGGTCAGACTTGTTGCTTTTTCTTTTAACTCCATATCACTCACATATAGCATTGTATAAGTTTAAGGTATACTAGTGTGTCAATCTGATACATTTATATGTTGAAAAATGATTACCAGCATTGTGTTACCTAACACCTTCATCATGTCACTTAATTACTATCTGTTTTTGCGGTGAGATTAATTAAGATCTAGTCTCTTAGCAACTTTGAAATTTGTTGACTGTAATCACTATTCTATGAATTTAGATATCCAGACTTATTTATCTACTAGTAGTAAGTTTGTACTCTTAAACATCTCAGCACCCTTACCCTTTATCCCCTGGTAACCACCACTCTATTCTGTTTCTGCAAGTTCAGCTTTTTTTTTTCAGATTGCACTTATAAGTGATACTGTACAGTATTTGTCTTTGTCTGACTTACCTTACTTAGCATAATGTCTTAAAGATACATCTATTTTGCTGCAAATGGAAATATTTTTGTTCTTTCTCATGTTGGATAATATTTCATTATGTGTATGTATATGTAATACATATGTATATATGTATATATGTGTATATATTTACATGTGTATAAGTATATATTCACCACACATCTTTAAACATTCATCTATTGGTGGACACTTAAGATATTGACATATCTTGTTTATTGTGAATGATGCTGTATTAAATTTGGGAACACAGAAACCTCATCTACATACTTTTTCTTAACTCCTAGAAGAAAACATAGGGAAGATGTTCCTTGACATTGATCTTTTCAATGATTTTTTTGAAGTTGATACCAAAGGCACAAAAGCAAAAATAAGTGAGACCACATCAAACTAAACAGCCTTTGCACAGCATAAGAATCAACAATATTAAAAGGCAAAAGGAGATGGTGGTAAACTTCTTGTGGATTAATGATCAGGTATACCTTAAATCTAATTAATATTTTAATGTAATATTCCTTCAGTTGAATCAATTAAAATGAAAAGGCAACTTACTGTATGGGAGAAAATATCTTCAAACTACATATCAGATAAAGATTTTTGTTCTTGTTATGCTGACTTAAAATATGTTTTTGCCATTATGACAATATGAAATGTTCAGATGCTTTCATAGTTAATATGATTTGTTATAATAATGTATATATTCCATCAATTTGTACTGATTATGTTTATGAATCTATTATAGACTCTTCTAGAGTCATGAGTAGGAAGATAAAATGGCTAAGTGGTAGCCTGTGATTTGTTCCTTCATTACCAACTTATGTGATTTGGGTCAAATATGTGTATGTAGTGATAGGAAGCGACAGAGCAATAAATGAAAGCCATGTGATAAAATCAAAGAAATGAAAATAGATTTCAGTCAAAGTTATTATCTTGGTAACTGACTCAATTTTGATATGTTGATTTCCTTGAGGTTGCCTCATCTGTGTCTAAGAGAATGGGTTTGGGGGCTCTTCTAGTAGGTCACCTTTTCTTCCTACGCAACCACATGGCGTGGAAGAGCCTGTGCTAAAGTGGGAGAGCCTCCTCGTCAAGGTGCTCATCCCCTACTTCTGCCAGACAGTTTCCAGATAGCTCTACTTCCTGTCATTTTAGTTCCTATTACTTCAGAAGAAGGTTGCATTTTGCAATGCAGGTGGAGAGAGGCAGTCAGGATACTGAGAACTGAGTCTGGATTATGGAGGAAAATATGGGAGGACAAATCTAGGATTGAATCTTCTCCCCAGCATTTAAGACAGTGTGCAGAAAGCTAATACCTTAGCAGTCCTAGACTCTAATAACATAAGCAACTTATTGAAGGCCCATGTATTATGTTAAGTGTGTTGAGTTAAAATCTCATAAAACTCTTACAACACCCCATGAAGAAGGCATTATCCTTTATCTCCATTTTGTAGGGAAGAAAACTAAGATCCACAGAAAGTAAGCAACTTTGGTTAAGATTATTTAGTAAGAAAGGGCAGAACCAAAATTCAAACTCAGGTGTGGTCTGAGTCTAAAACCACTCAGCCATTGTGTATCTCCAGAATAAAATGCCCTTTATCCATCCCCAGGACATCTCCACAGAAAGTCTACATATAGTCTGAATCCTGTCTCCTTAAGATTGGGCAGTTGCATGACTGGAATTTCAGGATACTCTTGTGCCTCCAAAGGAGTTTGGAAAAAATGATGATTAAGTTTGGATCCTGAATATCTGAAATTTCTTCACATAATGGGAATTACTTTACCAAATATTTAGGCTCTTATTTTTTGGCCGAGATTGTGCCAGTGTTACAAAAAAGAAGTTTACTGACTATTTTGTCACAGCTCCACATATTCCGATGTAGTTGTCATCAGATGTTAATTTAATATTACAGTCAATCATATTTAATGTTATAACAAAACACAACTGGCATGCTCATTAAAACAAATATCACATTTGCATAATCACTGTCAATAGACACACACATGGAGGTATCTGGAAAACTAATGAAATTTATTCAATAGCAGTCACCCTCCTCATGGCACATATAGTCCAGGAATTTTCATGGGACTTCCTAGGCTTCTCTTCTCTTCATACCCTCACTTCTCTTGCAAGAAAAGTCTCGACTAGGATCACTAACTGGAAAATTATAGGGGATTATAAAAGAGAAATCTGATGAAAACTGAAGCTTATAATTAGAAAAAGTGTCATTACTAGAACAAGGGAGTTTTCAGAGAAGGCAACCCTAAATAGGAGAGAGGCCAAAGGAAAATCTTCAGTTAGGGCCATCATCTGCTAGTATGATATGGTGGTTTCATGTATTTGGAGAGAGTAATTTATTCAGTGCTGCTTCTGAAGACAGAATTGTGCCTGCCAAGCCAGGGCTCATCCACAGTGGAACAGGAGCAAACCAAGGCCTGAAGTATAACACCCAGGACTGGGGAGTGCAGTGAAGTTTAGGATATGCAGAATGCTCTATGATTTCCAAAGTGCTTTCAGTAAGACATTTTATTATCCTGACCTCATTGAGATAGGTGTTACTACCCAACTTTTTGCAGAGGGGGATCCCAAGGATGCGAATAGTAATCAGTCTGGCCAAACTCACATAGCCAAAGAGTTTCAAAAGGGAAAATGGAACTCAGGACTCCTGACCAAACAGGTGGACATTCTAACAGGTGTACAAAGCGTTGCTCTGCCTTGGGGAGAGGGGAGGTCAATTTGATAAAGACTTGTGCTGGGTGCTTTTTTAAAAAGTCCAGGGAATGTGAGATTGTGAGATTATAATCTTCTAATAATAACAAAGTATTGTTATTTAAAAGGATTAGCTCAGCATTGGGACAGGCCTGATCTAGTTTGGGTAATAGTGAAACAGCCTCTGTCACAGGGACAGGGACATAAGCAGATCATCACAGGACCAAGGGGAGGGGTAGAGGCATAACACTACCATCCAGCATTGAAACCAGCTGCTTTGTAAAACAGACTGGATACAGTGAATATACAGTCAAGGGGATCCCTGTGTTGGGGAATCAGAGGAGATTACATGACATTGAAAATCCCTTCCAAATCACAACATCTATAATTCTATAAATATAGGGGATACTGATAAGGACATTTTTCTTTATCAGTATGTTTACCAGGCACCTACGGATACCTCACTGCACACCTCACCACTCATTCCCCTCTCCTAAGAAGCTCCTCAGATCTCTCACTCTTCCATTAAAGTTTCCATAATGGCTACAGATGGACTTTGACCTTAAGCATAAACATCTGTGAAAGGTTGATAGTCCTACCCAGTCAGTCATGGCTACTGATCACGCAGCTTTGTGCAGGCTAGTACATCCTGAACAAGGGAATTAATTGCTTCCGTTTCATAAGTTTCACAACGGTAAGTACCACGCCCATCTTGCTCACTACGGAATTTCCTGTGCTATTCCCGCAGCTTGGTTTATAGTTGAGAGACTGGAAAGTGATGAATGAATGAATGAATGAATAAGCTCAGTTGCCAAGGAAAATTGGGAAATGAAGGCAATATTATCTTTGGAGTCATTTTATACTAATTAAGGATTTAACTCAAATCCAGTGCCTCAAAAAAAAACCAAAAACCCCACAATCATCTCCCATTGGACCTGTATTGTGAACTGGAAAGGAGTAATATTACATAAAGTCATGCCTAGGAAAGACCCCAGGATAGTCCCTCCAAAACTTTAAATTTATCTACAGACCTTTTAATTGCACTCGAGCACCTAGCATAGCACATAGAATGTCTCTACAAATGTCTGGTGGTGACTAAGGGCCAAAAGTCCTTATAGTAAAGCAGTTTCATGTACTCATTGATTTTCTTGTTCAGACTCCGAGAATTCAATATAATAGTTTTCTAGGACTTGTTGTGATTTTGAATTATGAAGTCCTGCCCTATATGCAATAAGATATAGGGTCTTTATTGAGGATTACTGGATCCTAGGGGTATGGAAACGCACTAGCTTTATTTGCAAAGTAATTTGTATTTTCAACAGAACTCTACTTGTAATTTTTTGCTCTTATAAAACATGATTGACTCAAATGTTTTTGATGATGCCCCTTTATCTGAGATTCTTTTGGGATAAATTGCCATATGCAAATAATTTTAAAAAACAAAACAAAAAACCTTCGTCCTCGTGCTTTAATCATAGTTTCACTAAGATTATCCATGACCTCCAATCACTGAATACAATGTTGAACTCTCCCTCCACGAATTACTTCCTCCCTTGGCTTCTGTAGCAATACATTCAGGTTTCCTTCTCAGTTATGTGGCTTCTCCCCAGTCACATTTACAACTCATACTTTTAACCTCAGAGGTTAGTTTGTTGGGAATTCTGAGAGTTTGATTGCAGGGCTTCATCTTTCCTAACTATGGTTTCAATTGTCTCAATATGTAAATAACTTCAAATTTTTATTCCATTTAAGATCTTCTCTAAGCTCCAGACTCATCTACTGCCTTTTAATTCACATTTGGGTATTTGAAAGCACTTATAACACAATTTGTCCAAACTTATAAAAATTGAAAATTTTCTTCTTACCTGTTTCTCTTTCAGTGTTTTTTATTCCACCCAAAGCACCTTTAACTAGCTAGTTACATGAATCATTAATTAGGAACCATTTTATAAAAATTTTATTTTTAAAATTTTTCTCTGTTTAATTTATTCTTTATAAACTGCATCTGACAGTGCCTAGTTTCTGACTTTGACAGCCTGGTATGCGCTTCACATTTATCCTCTTAACAGTGCTGAAGGAAATTATGAGATCCATTTTATAGATGAGAAAACAGGAAGACCATGAGCTTAATGTTCAAAGCAGAACCTTCAGTGGCTGAGCACTAAATCACTGCATGTTGGAATCATGAGTGAAGATGTAACTGCAAATTGTGTTGAACAAGGATGTTTATGAAAGAGATAAAAAGACAGACTATTTGGTAGACAATAGAATCAAGGCATGATGGTCCTTTAGGATATGGGCTCTGTCACTCTAGTGTCTAGAATGCTGTTGATCATTACAGGGGTTGGAGATTAACAAATGGGGAATATTGGAAAAACGTGGGATGTAGGTAGAGATGGGACATTTTGAAAATCGAAAATTGTGTGAGAATGAACTATTATGAGGATCCAATGTTTGTTGTGATGAATTTTCAGACATCCATAGAATGTTGTCAGGGTAGAAGATTCTGAAAATAAGTAATTATTTTTGTGATCAAGTGTCAATACAGTTTAGAACATTCTTGATTAAAAAACACAGAAGGGTCTAGATTACTATCAGTGAATAAATATTTGAAAGCGTATTGGATGATGTCAAGGAAGATACATTCATGGGACATCTGGATTGTCTGGATCTGGATCTGGATTGTTTGACTAAGTAGAGGCATGGAGGGAACTGAGATGTTTCAAAGATGCAACATCTGGGAGACCATGATGCAGTTGACTGAATGCTTTTGAATCATGAATGTGAGCTGGATTGGACTTTTTGAGACTATGGATCGCTAGTTCAAATGAAACCCTTTGGGAGGGGCAGAGAAAGGCAAAACAAACCAAGCAAGGTGAGCACAGTGTGAGGAAGAAGGTGGGCAAGACAACCTAACTTTTATCATGGGTGCTTCTTTCAGTTCTATTCCTGAGTTTTGTGTTTGTTGGTAGTAACTTGGATCTGTGGATCATATCGAGGGACTTGGATATAGGTACCAGGTTAATTGTACTTTCTTCATGGGAAATCTCCCAAGAGATGATGCCATGGGACATTCAATTACACATCAGTGGGCCCTTAGAGTCTTCTTCCTCTTTTTACTACCATGCAGCATGTTGGGCGTAATGTTCCTGGGGTAGACTTGGTGACATTCCTCATATGAGTGTAGCTGAATATTGACACATTGTAAGGTTTGTGGGTAACTAACTTGTGCGCTGGTGTTGGTGTCCCAGTCAGATAACTGACAGCAGGTGCCAGTGGGGAGGCAGTCATTGTGGGAGAGAGGCAGGATGGATGTGGCTTGAGACATGGACAGGGAACTTCAGCTCCAGAAGCATGATGTTGTGGTCATGGTTCAGATGGGTGTATCTGAACTTGTACTGAGGATGCAAGATAGAGAGAAGTACCTCTCTTACCTGCTTTCCAGCCTCCACATGGCCCAGGACATGCTTTCCTAGGTAAACCCTGCACCTCTTTCAGAGAGTATGCTACAGTGAGGACCCATTTAGGTGTGGACCAGGAATCCCCCACAGAGCAGCTGCCTTTGCATTAGCAGGATGCCTGTCAGGACTGAGAGTGGGGGAGACAGGTGTAAGCTACCTAGGAGAAACCCACTGATCTCACTGAAAATCTTGGTATACTCCTGAGAAATGCCATCTGACAATACCATAGTCAGAATAATGATCACAGCAGTTAGGGGCTGCACAGCAGCTCCAGGGTGGGGCACAGTATAGGTGGGGTCTGGGTGAGGGGCCATACTATAGAGTTTAACCTGCCAGCTGTTCCCAACTTCAGTCTCCTGGAGCCATTGTTCAGAAGTTCTCCCTACCCCCACCATCACAAACTCATATTAATTTTACATCCTAAGTACCATTTAAATTCATCCTCTTATTTTCATCTTCGTTTCTATCACTCTAAGCACTTACTCTCAGTCACCTAGGCTACTGAGTTTACTGACTAAAGATTTCCATGTCTCTGCTCTAATTTCCAATCCAGTTTTCACAGTGAGCTCCCCAAACTGCATTTCTGATCACATCATCCCTTTACTTAAATCCTTCCATGAATAATATACTACTACTCTTGAGTAAATTTCAGAATCTTTCAGATGACCTACATGGCATGGTATGGCCCTTACCAGCCTGGTCAAACCTCATTTTGCCTTATATTTTACTTTTCCCTCTGCAACAGCTGCATTAACTGGAACCACATGTTTTCCTACTTAATTCAATTGTCATATATTACAGTTGAGGCAACAGACTAAGGGAAATTAAATTGTTGCTTAAAGTTAAAGCAGATGTGTGTTCCAGATCAGCACTCCGGTCACACAGCCTGAGATGTTTTCATTCATAGGTAGTTATCTTATTGTAGCATGACCAAGGGAGTACTGCAGAAAAGAAGAAAACAAATAGTGTGTGACTGCTTATTCAGCTCTAGTGAGACTATTAATTTAACTTAATTAAGTTATTTTAAAAAAATCAGGATATAGTCAGAGTCTGGTAAAACTAATAATAGTGCCATTCTTCAGATGAAAATTTTTCAGAACATATTCAATTCATGAGATAATATTTGAAAAATGCTCATATATTATCCTTTGATAATGATAGGATAATATGAAATAAAGAATAAAAGTCAATTGTCAAATTAGCTATTATTAAAAAAAAAAAATCTTCCACACAGTGTTTCCTGAAAGCTTTTGAGCCCTGACATGGTTGATGACTGGAGTGAATTCAAGCCATGAATCATCAGGGCCTTCTGTCCAACAATGTTTCCTTGGGTAGCAACCTGGATGTGTTCAAGTTCTGAGATATCTGATGTTTCTTTGTTAAACTGCTTCAGAGTATATTTTGTCACCCTATTATTGATAGAAAGCCAAAATGACAGTACTCAATTATGAAAAGCTTTGGGGACTATTATGAGGTAGTGCTTACTTCATGAATTAATTCCCTTAATTGCCATAGAGACCTGAATTAATACTTTCACTTAGTTGGGAAGATTTGGTCAGTCCAAAGGGATGATCTTGAGATAAGAAATGATAAAGTGATCATTGTCAGAAGTGTAATGGATGTCATATTGTGAATAGCTGTGCTCCCTTTGATAAATCCATGGTTAGGCACTGAAAAGTATTTTTAGTCTCTTTATCCTCTGGAACTTAAAAAATTTCTGGAATTAAAAAAAACGCAAGCATTAGAAATGACTCCTTTAAAATACTTTTCAAGTTTACCAAAGATTACTGTAGCAACTAAATTACTGCATGACTAAAGAAAAGTGTGTTTAATGATGCTTTCCAGACTATATATAAGTCCCTTTTTTATTAAAGTTGAAGTACCAGGGGGTGAGACTATCATGCTCTTTGTTAAGGAAAAGAATGAACATTTCCTGGAGGAGGTGTATGCTATTAGCATTATGAAGGAAGTGTATCAAAAGCCTCTACATTCATCTTTACGTAAGTGCCTGATGACATTAAATGAATAAAATTTTCAATGGGACACCATTGCTTTTTATAAGAGAGTCCAAAAAGTGAGTTTTAAGTGCATGAATGAATGGCTTTGGGATGATTTAGTGGTAGTTCTTTCAACATACATTTATGTGTTCACCTGTGTACTATGCTGACTTTCATATCCTACTAGGTGATTTTCTTCATGATCTGAAAGTGGAAGCAGGAACCAAAGTTAAACCTTGTTACACATTTTCAGAGGACATTATATAATAGTTACCCTAGTATTTTACTTTATGCTTTATACTGTTTTTCATTCATCATTTATGAGTATATCCTTAGAAAACTCTTTCTTTTTAATGTTCTGCAGCATTTATCATTAAAAATCACCAAACTTTGGTGAATAAATAGCAAAAAAACCTATTTGAAATGGAATTTTGTTTTATTTTGAAATTAAAATTTTGTAGCAAGTGCAGGTGTGTATCATTTCAACCTGGATTCATTTATTTATACACCCAGGTGATTTTTCTTCTCTGATTTATTGGCTCATATACTTAGAAATATGGGTTCTTATGGTAGGAAGGGATTTTAAAGATAATCTAATTTGACAATCTTCCCCTGCCCCCATATCCACCCTGCATTACTTCTAATATTTTTACTGACAATGCCAACACTATCCCAGAGATAGCCCATTCCATTACTGGATAGTAATAAAGGTTAAAAATTATTTTATTAAAGTGAAAATTGATGCAATAACAAAACTTCTACCTCTTGACCTCTTCTTAATTCCTTGGATAAATGGAGGTACAATAGCCAAAACAGTAAAATGATAAGACTTGCAGTGGATTCGGTGTCACTGGACCAGTGGTTAAAGATTGTGCAGAAGGGTGTGAGATTCACTTATAAGGAAACTGGACTCTGTTTGAGTTAGATATTGAAGAAGGTGAGAACCTTATTTTGTGCTAGTTTCCTGTATATAATATTATTTTCTTCTTTCTCCATTATTTTGTATATTTGGCTTAGCAATATTTTTTCCAAAGTCTCCAACATAATAGATGATATATTATTATTATTGTTATTTATTTATTTTTTTTTTTACTGTTCAAGGTCCCAGTCCCACAGTCTCTTGTCCTCCTGCTTTGATTAGAACTGGTGTTCTTTAGAACTGGTCTAGCGTAGTCAGTCTGGGACTTCCTTTGTAATTTTCCTATGTTGGATGCTATATCTTCATTTTTATTGAAACACCCTTACATTGTATTAGTCCCTGATTCACTTGTTTCCCAAGAAAGTGTGCATGAGAGATCATTTTTTGAGTACTTATTTGAAAATATCCTTACATTTATATAATAACTTGACTGACAGTAGAAGTCTAGGTTAGAAATTTCTCTGAGGACTCTGAAGTCACTTTCTCTCATTTTCTTCTAGAACCTAGTATTGCTGTTTAGAATCTAATAACATGACGACTCCATTCCTTTGAATACAACTTTTTAACATATCCATGATGTTCTGAATTTTCTTGATGATGAGCTGTAGTGCAGATTAAAAATAGTCATTGTGTTGTTATCCTCTGGTAGACATATGTACAATTCTAGAGATTTTCTTAAATTCTTTCTTCGAAAATCTCCACATCATTTTCTTTCGTGGGGTAATTGTATGGGCTGTAGATTTTCTGGAATGATCCTCTAAGTCTTACTTTTCTATACTTCATTTCCAACTCTCTTTTGTTTCTATCCCTTTTGAGGTAGATTTTCTTCTTTGAAAACTCCACTTAAAATTTCATTTGGTTATAATTTTAACACCAAGGAGCAACTTATTCTCTGATGGTTCCTTTAGCACAGCTTTCCAGTTTGGCTTTATGAATTGGAAAGATTCATTCTTTTGAAGATGATTCTAGAGTTCAAAACTTTATTTTTCCTATACTGCTTTGTTTTTGTCCAGTCTCCCCTTTTTTCTTTTGTTTTAGGTTTTCTTTGTAATAGAAATATTCCTTAAATGTTTTGAAATTTTGATTCTTCATTCTTCTTTAAAAGAGGAACAGTGAAATGCTAGTCTGGCACTGTGGGTGAGTTTCATTTAGAGTGATCTCCAAATGTCAGTATATTGAAGTCATTTGAAAGGGAACCTTTAGTTCCCTCATGAGATATTATAATATCTTCCTCATTAGATGTGTGTGCATGTTTGTATATATGTTTACCTGTCTGTAGTTTTACTGGGAGTGGGGTGAGCAAAGGGGACTTCTCATTATCTGTCTTCCTTCCCACATTGTTTTTCTGTAATACCATTGTGCTCGATATGCTCAAGATTAGAGCTTCTTTGGTTCATTTCCTCCAGCGAATAACCTTCTTGTTTTTTGTGAGAGAGGTGATCTGGTTACATAGTGTAGCTGTGCAGTAAAGGCTGATTTCTAGAAAACGATCAATGAATTAGTACAGGTTTTTAAGGTATCTCTTTTTATTCTCTCACCCCAATGCTTGCTTTCAAGTACTGAAATTCTTAGGGACTGTGCAAAGAACATGACTTTTCAATCTATAATTCCCTTTTTGCAAGCTCTAAAGTTGGGATACTATCCTACTCTTTTAATACAGTTACCTTGCCCTGGATTTCATCTTGAAAAAGTATGTTGAAATCTCTTGTCTGCTATTATCTTTTCTTCCATTCTCTCTTTCCTTTTGGTTGGATACCATTTTGCTTCTTCAAAAATTTTTTATTTTAGGGTTTGGGAAGGCACAATGACAATTAGCTATGTTTAACCAGCAGTCTAGCACCCCCTCACTTTTCAGAGGAGGTAAAGGAAGCTCTGCAAGGTTGATGAACTTCTCTAGTTTACACTACAGTGTAGAGGAGAGCACATTCTAGAGTCAGCTGGTCTGAGCTTGAATCCTGGATCCATAACTTACTGCTGTTTGACCCTGGGCAACTTATTTAACTGCTCTAAGCCTCAGTTTCCCCATCTATACAATATGGATAATAATAATACCTACCTTCTATGGTTGTTATGAGGATTATATGAATTATTTCAGATAGTGTTCAAAACAATGTCTGGCTGAATTATATGTGCTAAATAACTGTTAGCTATTATTGCTATTATTATTGTTATTATTTTAATTATTTAACCCTATCTTCTTGAGTTTGAAAACTACTTAGGAAAGTAGGCATCATTAGATATAGACATAGGTATTGGACATTATTAGTTCCTTTTTATATTGCTAATATAAGGACTTTACATGTTGCTTATCTTTTCTTTTTTATCAATGCAGTCTCTCTACTCATAATAGATATGACAGAGCCGGAGTAATTTACTTTTGCTTAACCAATTATAATTAATTTTGCAACTTCGTTCTGTGATTGTGTGTGGACACAAATGGACAAAATTACCTTCACAGTGAAACATAAATCCAATGTGATAGAAAAAGGCACTAGGCATGGAAGGCCTTGAATTTAAACTATCCTTGTCTATTAGGTGACTGCCCACTTGCTACCTCATGAAGCTCCAAGGGAAAAGAGGATATTTTCTTATGAAAGCTATCTCCAGAGCTGAGGAGGCTTCTTTCTTTCCAAGAAGGTCTGAATGTGTCACCCTCATATTTTTCTGAGTGCAGCTATTAGGGAGTATGCTCTGGCATTGGGTGCTTGAACTTTTGGGATTTAGCTAAGCTCCGAAGAGTTCCTGGACACCTCGATGAGAGAGCTTTTCCAGTGTTGGTCAAGGACATTTCCTCTCAGTAGTGAATCGCTGGGGCATGCATGACATATTAAAATAAAATTAAAAAAAAAAAAAACAACTTGCTAGGGAATGTAAGTGCTTCAGGAAGCAAAAGACAGGTAGGATTAGAAAATCAGACTATCACAAAGGTAAAAATCTGGGTTAGGGGTGGGATGCTTTTTACTTTTTTTTACTTTTACTCCTGTAGCCTGAGCGTCATTCCCCTATGGTACCGGAAGAGCAAAAACAAGGACGAGAAACCCTAAGATCCATGAGAGTTGGAAAAATAAGAAAAATAGTCGCCATGTCATCCACTACTTAAACAGATTGTTATTTTTACCTTTTTGTTGGTTTGTTTTAACCTCACAGTTTTGATGTGAATATGACTGTCTCAGTATAAGAATAATTCTGTACTCTTTTTAAATCGAAAATCGAATTCCTTTTTCCTTTGCTGGTACACTTCCTAAAACCGAAGCTAAAATTCTAACAAAATCAGAACCCATGTGCTATCCATGTTCTATATTTCAGGAGAAGGTCATGACAGCTCTTTTAAAAAGAAATAATTGGGATACTTAATGTTCTTCATTGTCACTTGATATTATGTGATCTATATTACTAGCAGAATGTGCTAATGACCTCTGAGTAATAGAATATTAACAATTCCTAATAAGCTGAGCATCACATTCAGAGAGCTGTTTAGAAATGATTGGTAAATTACATGATTCTGCTCTTAGTGCGTGTGCATTACCATTATAAAATAATATTTGAGGATTGGTAATTACAGTACTTAGTCTTTAACCCTCTAATGATTCATGAGTGCTCATTTCTGCAGCTTTGTAAGAATCTCAAGTTTGGGACCTATTGGAGTTTATCAATTTATACAGCTTTGAATTTTTCAAGTTTTCTTTGAAAGCCACTGAATGTATCAAATAAAGTCCTTTACATTTTATTCATGACTGAATTTGAAAAGATTGTGCTTTCATCTGAGAAGTGGCAAATTACTAATGATGATGATGAAGCTATTGAATTATCTATTATGGGGAACTATTAGAGAAAATGGTGAAGGAAGAGGAGATGGGGAAAGGAGAATCTGCTAGAAATGAAGACAATTATTTCTTTCCATCTATTTGTTCACTGAAAAAAATTAATCTAGAACTCACTGTGCCCTGGGCAGGGTGTTTGTACTGGGGTGAATATAACATGAATCCTCTTTTGAGAAATTTATGATCTCAGAGTTGGGGGTGGCTGCAGTTGTTGGGGACACGTGCATAATATTATAGGTATTATAATGTAGATGCAAGGTGACATTGAGGTAAGAGATTTATATTTAGGGATTGATTTTGGGAATAGCAAAGAAGGAATTAATGGAAGAGATATTTTGGATGAGGAACAAGAAATATTTGACCATCAATTTGCTGAGGGAACAAGACAGGACTACTTAACAAGAATTAGAGTTTCAAGCCTGGGTGGTGGGAGGCACAGTAATACCCTATAAAAATAGGGTCTTTGGGACAGATCTTTGGAAAGATTTGGGTTAGACATGTTAGTTTTAAGTAACTTGGAACATCCAGGTAAAAATACCTATGAGGCAGGTATGCAGGCTTGTGAGGGAATTCGTGAATCAGAAAATACTAAGGCTGGAATGGTAAAGTAAAAAACAAAATACATATTTATTAAGCTAAATAGCTTGAGATAAAGTGTATATGGCAAATCTCAGAGTAAAATTTTCATTATGTTATTATTTGTTACATTGAACTTTATTCAATTAAAATAACTGAAGTGAAATGTAGTTATATGCATAAGCCGTCATTTGCTTAGTGTGTGTCTGATTTGCTTGATTTTTCTGTAAGAATGACTAATTGCAAAGCTATGATACCTACTAACCTTTTAAAAGTATATGATATCACCTGTTTGTCAAAATTTAATCAGTGGAGGACTACATATAGTGAAGAGTGACATGTGATCTCCCAAAGACTCAGCCCATCCTATTCTCCAGAGCTAATGACTGCTAGTCTTTGTTGTATCTCATTCTGGTCTTTCCAGTGCAAATATAAACATATATCTATGTATTTCATGTATGTATATACTGCCTTGTATCCTACTTTTTGCACAGAATAATATGTTGTGGATAATTTTTCTTACTGAAACATATCTTTTTATTCATTGTGTAACATGCAATTATATAGATGAATTATCATTAATTTTAATCATTTCTCTGTGGATTCAATTACTTTGCTGTTTTTCAAATGATAAAGTATCTACCAACATTCTTGCATATATATCTGTGGAATAGAAGTGGAATCACTACATCAAAGGGAATCTACTTTAATATTTTGATGTATTTGACAAATTGTACCCAAGCTGGTTATATTAATTTATGCCCCTGTAAAATTTTCTTTTTTTCCTCTAGTAATTATAGCTGATTTTTTATTGCATTCTTCCAGTGTGCAAAGCCATTTTTGTATATTTCATTTACTCCTTAACAGAGCCCGCTGATATATGTGCTATAATCTATGTTTTGAGTTATAGGGAACTGAGATTTAGATTAAATATGATGCCAGGTTCAGTTAGTAAACAGTGGAGGTAGTATTTGAAGCCAGTTTGATAATGGAACACAGCCCTTTATCCTTGTCCTGTCTTACCCTTTCAAGGGACAAAAGACCACAAATTTGCAGAGTCAGAGAACTCTAGAATCCTATGCTTGTGACTTAAATTTGAATTTGATTTTCTTGAATGCTAAAAGTAAAGAAAAAGTCAATTACATAGAACTAATGCTAAAGGCTTCTTTTGAATCAGATTGTCACATCTCTGTGCCTATTGCTCTCTAGCCTCCTTGTCTTGCACTCCTTTTGAGAAAAGTCATGCCAGAAACCCTTGATGAACCGTATCCCTGGAGACCCAAGGTCCTGAGGGACAAGTGCTTAGATCCACATTGGCTGTCTTCTCTATGATTCTATGTGTTGAGAGTGGCACAGTTTGTGTTCATTATTTTGATGTGACAGATTATCTTGGAAAGGGAGACAGAGAAAAGGGAACAGAAGACCCTGGATGCTCTCCTTGTGAATATTTAAAAGCTATTTAAATAGATTTCTTTTTATCCCCTAATTTCCTATTGATGACAGCACTGAAACTACTTGTCTCATTTTTCAAATCAAACCTTCCTAAAACAAAATGGCCTGAAGACTGAACAGCTTTTGAGACAGTATTAATCACAAAGGTGGGATGGAGCATCCAATCAATTATTCAGGAAGTGGAAAAGTATTTAAGACTCAAGACCACCTCTTTTTTTCAGTCAGCCTCTTTCACATTGCTTGAGGCTGGTTTAATTTGAAGAGTCTTTTTGTTTTATATCCTCAGAAATGATTTCACACTATTACTTTCTCTTAAAAACTTTTGTTGGAGTCTGGCAGCTATGCTGTTGTCTTGTGTGATGCCTCTGCCCTCAGAAGATCAGGAAGTTTGGAGCTGTAGCCAACAGTAGGGCTATCATCTCTTTAGGCTTTAGGAACTGGAGTGATGTGGGTTGGACTACCTCTTCAGCCACTGATACCTTTATGACATTGGGCAAGTTACTTGACATCTCTTAGTTTGTTCATCTGTAAAGCTCAGTGTGGATAAAGGCGCTTTCTTGGTCAAGCATAGTTCCCAAAATGGGAAGATGGGGTTGGACTGCAGCAGCTAACTGGAACAGATGAACACCCTTCCTGTGGGAGGAGAGTAGAAAGCAAATAATGCAGATACCTTGAGTAAAACTGTGTTGCTGACTGGAATAGTGTCTTCTTTCCTGCTGAAGAATCATCTGAATTTGGGTGTGTCTGAAAGACTAAGATATTTATCTAGCAAATGCATTATCTTTTTTCTTAATAAAATAGTGCATGCTTATTGCAGAAAATTTATAAAATGCAGACAATAAAAATTGCCTATAATATAATTATAAAGATAATTTAAATTTTAGTGGTAGTCATCAATCATTTATCAATATATATATATAAAATGCATATATGTGTACATGTGGGAGATCGCACAGTGCACACTGCTTTGCAAATTGTCTTTTTCCAGTGAAGCTTTCTTTTTTGAGAGAGCTAGATAGGGAAGAGTGACAAAAAATGTTAAATGATTTTTTTTCTTTTAATGTTGCTTCTGGAAGATTAGACTAGAGAATTGTAGTCATTAAATAGACTCATTCATGCATGCATGATTATATAACCCAGTTTTCCTCCATCCTGAATAGTGTGTCCATGGTCTGAGATTTCATTTACTTCATGACACTGAGGCCCCCAGCACCTAGATTGGCAGATAGCCCAGACTTAGTGACTGTAGGGAACCTGAGAAACAATTCCTTTTTTGTCTTGTGTCTTCCATCACTTTTTCTCCCTTGGATCAATTCCATCAGTATTCAGACATGTTTAAACCTGCCTCACCTACCTATCACCCTCCTAAGCCTGTTCTGCCTCTAACATTTTCTGTTTTATTTAGAGGTGTTAAGTAAGTGCTAATGACAGAGAGCTGGGAGTCGTCCTTAACTCTTATTCTTGTTACCTTCAACATTCAGTCCATTAACAAGTCCTGTGGACTGTATCTCCAAAATATTCCCTGTTTTCTTTTCTCTGTCTTAACTGTTACCACTCTTGAGCAAGCCGGTATCATTATTTGCCTACATGTGAGACTACCTCCTAAACTGGTCTTCCTACAACTCCATTCTCCAAACACCAGCCAGTGAGGCCTCTGACAAATCCAAAACCAATTTATCTTTCCTCTGCATAAAGTCTATCAATTCTTCACATTAAAAATATACTCCATTCCTTATCGTAGTATACAAGGACATTTGCATTCTAGTCCTGTCCATACCCTTGATTTTGCCTCATTTACTTTCCCCCTTTAAGCCACTCTGGATTTTCCCTGTTGTTTTTTCTTTTTTTTTCTGTTATTGTCGTTTAACACTCCTGTAACTTTTGCTCCAAGGAGACCATGATGGCCTTCGTTTTGCTGGCTCTTAAATGTCTGTCTCAATTTCTTAGGCTTAATAAACTTCTTACACATTTTTGAACAAATAGGTGACTTTATGAGCTAGTGAGGATGATAAACACAAGTGCACAAACTTTAACATGCAAAGCTAAATGAGGTAAGTTTTGTAAGAGAGGCTTGAACTAAATAGTCTGGGAGTTCATGGAGCAGGTATTTACTCTGGTAGAGGATATCACTGAAAACCTATGGATGAGGAAATGTTTGAGCTTGATATAAAGGATACGTAAGATTTTCTAGGCTTGTGGAAAGGAGTTGGCTCTGAAGAGACTGAAACACAATAATCCTACTGAATCAGGATATAAATTATGTAATGAATCTGTGTAAGTTAGTAATGAAAAGGTAATTCTGGACCTGATGATGAGAGAATCTGTAATGACAAGTTGAAGTGTTTATAGATCATCTGACAAAGGAAACATCCCCTTACCCTCCAGGGAGCAAATTGATTGTAACTATTTGAAGATAAATTTGTACATGATCTTAGGTGGTTGACAGTGGAGCTGAATGAAAAAAGAAGGAGCAGATGTGAGAAGTAGCCTAAAGAAACCAATAATAGAAATTGATAGGAAGGGACTGATTATCATATGAGGAACCAATGCAGATTTGAGCTTGGGTGACTCTGAGAATACTGGTACCATTAATAGAAATAGATAATTATGAAAAGAGGATCCTTTTTGAGGGTAAAAATGATGTGTTTGGTTTATATTCTGTTGAGTTTAAGGAATGGAATTTTGGATTAAAGGAAGGATTTAAGATGTAGTTTTTACTCATTCATTCATTCATTTTTCCCTGTGCCAGGTCCTGTATCAGTCACTGGGAATATAAACATAAAACACATAAACCCTGCCCCTGCCCCTATGAATTTACTTTTTTTGTATCTTTTGACCCAGGATCAAGACGAGTATATTCCTTTACTAATATATGTGTGTGTATGTGTGCATATACACATATATATATATAATTTTAAATAGTTATAATAAATGCATATTAATGAGTAAGCTAATAGTTACATTGTTGATTTTGACACTTAAAATTGTCAAGATCAGTGAAGTGCTATTGCAATGTGCATAAATGTTTATATTCTTCAGCTGTTATTATTAAATGTTTGTATTAGAAAGAGTTTTGACCTGTAAACATTATTGCTTATAATTTATAACCTATAGTTAAAGAAAACCTGAAAATTGATCATCAGAAGAATCAATTTGAGGACCTTTATGTCTTTGACCCATGATTAGGTCATATCGTTTACATAGCTAATATAGTAAAATGGCATTGGAAGAAGAGCTGAAAGTATTAAGTCCAATGTGCTGGAATTTGAAGGCTTCTGTTTCTCACAGGGGCTCATCAAAGGGTGTAAATTCTGTGGATAGTAGAGGTAAGGGTGTCAATCTGGAATCATCTTCAAGAAGGAAACAATATCACTTATCCTCAGCCTTGGAGGAAATGGGTGACTAGTTAATGAAATTTTTGTTGACTATTTTTCTGTTGGGAGAAGACATGGTGTTGAAGGCAAGGTGAAGAAAACTATGGGAAGAAACAGGGAGGCAGAAATGTAGGACAGTGTGGGGAAGAGTCTTGAGAAAAGGGAACATAAGTTTAATTCTAATCATTAACTTTAACTTCATTATCCTTTTTTTTTTTTTTTTTCCAAGTGGAAGGAAGCAGGTGGGAATCAAGGCAGTCAGGCACCCAGGCAGCAAGGACAATGGAAGAGGAGGAAGAAGCATTATGAAAAATTGTATTTAGTTGTTCATGTTGGTTGCTCCCTCCGGCCTTTTCCAGGAGGGACTATGTTCCAGGAGGGACGACACCATCGCTGTAAACTCAATGCCTGAGCCACCAGGGCGAGCCCACTAACCTGTTTTATTTGCATAACAGCATGAATCTTTGAACGATGATTATCGTTCTTACTTAAGGAAAGAAGGAAATTGAAGCTCAAAAGTTAAGTGACTAGGTTACGGGACTAGTAAAGCTGGGGTTTGGCCCATTTCTTTGATTCCAAGTTTACACTGTGCTGAACTTGCTGGAGATGCTGAATGTTCTCGTGCTGTCTTCCATGACCATAACTTTGCTCAGGCTTGCAGCTGATCATTGTTCTTTCTTCCCGCTCCAAGGTTCAAACTCTACTTATTTTCACATGCTGCCTTCTCCATGAAACCTTCTCAGGTCCTTTCAGCAAATACTCAACACCTCTTTTATCCTCATCTCTAGTATGGAGGCATTCTTTCTCTGTGGAATACACCCCCCTCTCCTAGCAATGAAGTCGTTAATTATATGCATGTTTCATATCTACCGGTAGACAGTAAAATCTGTTCAGTGTTGGTACTGGACCTGAATCATCTTTCTCAAGTACTTAGCCCAACGTCATTTGGCATCGAATAAATGTATGTTGAATAATTAGTTTGTGAATGACACTTCAGGTTCCCTGATGTGAACCAGCTGAATAACTGCCAAGAACCCCCTTTCCTCTTCAGTTGGTGGCAGGACTGATGTCACCTGGGTGTTACAGAAGGGGCTAGTCAGATAAAAAAAAAAGTAAGGTTTGTTTTACTTCATGCAGGAAAAAGATGTAGAAGCACTGAGTGGGTAGACTTAGAAGTGAGATGCAATCTTTATGGTTATCTGTAGGTCTTAGGGAAATATTTCTAATCCTTTAGCTCATGTAAATGGGAATAATTAGCATGCTGGGCAGTGTAGTTGCGTTATTTAGCACAAAGAGAACAAAAATGTATTAAGTCAAGTGAATATAGGGAGGTCAGAGAACACCAAGGGTAAATTGAAATCATGGCCTTTCTCAGTCGTTTCCACTTTGGATATACACCATAATGATCTGATGTCTGAATTATCTGCATGATTTTGTCTGCTGCTAGACTGCCCAGGGTGCTCGGAGCAATGACAATTAATTCAGTGGCTTCATGGCTCACTTCCCACAGACTGTACTGGAGAAATTTCACAGAGCAGTGAGAGAGAACTGAAGATTAAGGATAAGGCAGCAAATGGAACTGCTGCCACATTCTGGATGAAAATATCTCTGTGGCAACTGGATATTAATCACTCTCAGTCATTAAGGGGAGGAGACCAGGAGAAGCAACCAACCTTAGCCTCCTCTGTAATTGCCTTGAAGAGGAATTAAAGACTGTTCAAGCTTGGAACCAAGTAATGTGGGTGTAAAATATGAGGACGCAGTGACCACGCGTTTAAGGAATTCCTGTGCGTATTGCAAGATACCTTTCCTGGCATTCTCTTTCACTCACAATTTCCCAAAGAAGTAATAATTTGTTCCCTTATGGCAATGAATGCAAAAAGTGAAAAGCCAGAAGTACATGAACCCTATTTTAACCAGATAAACTAAAATAACCTGTGCTTTAGAATTTAAAAAGTAACCAGTTGAAGGCAATTGTTAATTTTTGCAGCAAAGTACTTTAAAATGGCAATGTCAGTGGATTGTTGTAAATCAGAGAATGCTTTCTAATAGGAACCATTTTATACCTGGAGATTTCATAACAGCATAATAAAAGTAATGGTAACACTAACTTTGAATCTTTATAGTCATTGAGTATGCAGACAATTGTGATCCAGAATGACCAAATGAAGTTATACGTATTAAAGTACTTTATGAAATATGACATAAATTTTGTTATTATTATTGAATGTGGAAATTAGGGTTTATTGATTCAAAATGATTTCATCCATAAAGTCTATGCAAAATGTATTATTATGTTAAATATTTTTCATGCAGTTAACACAACTTAGAAGAAACAATATAAACATACAGCTAGTAACATTTTTCTTGGTTTTCTAGAAATTATTTTTTAAAGAAAAAATGGAAGGAAGGGAGAAGAGGAAGAAGAATTTAAGGAAAGAAGGAAGGAAAAGGATAAAGAACATCTTTATTTAGTTAATGTTGGTTTTTTGTCCTGACCGTGGCCTGCAAACCTGGACTTTGAACTGTATGTCATCTGCACACCAGCATCCCAGGCACCTGAGCCGCAAGGGTACATCCAAAAATCCTTGCTTTTTATTCTTGAAAAGAGGGATAATTTAAATGATTAAAGTCATTTCCAAAACTTTCAGTTGTTGCTTCCTTTCTTTCTTAACATATTTCTGATCAAAAGTCAATAACAAAATAATTAGAGCTATAATTCAAGTAGTTTATGTTCAAATTATATGGCTACTTCCAGTGATGCTTCCCCCATTTTCAGAAGTAAAAGATGAACTCATTTCCTAATGCTTGCAGCCTTTTCAAACCCACAGGTTTTATCCAAGTGAATGTGTTGAGAGGACGTTTATTAATGCATTCATCAAGTATTTTGTTGAACATCTACTATATACCAGCCACTGTGTGATGGAATATAAGTGAAAAAGATGGTTTTAATAGTTTACATCAAAAAGGAAAAAAAATAAGGTGATGAGATAGTGACTGGGTTAGGAGAGATGTGTATGATGAGAACCACATCACTGGGTGACCAGGGAATGCCCTTCTGAGGGGGTGTTGCTCTATGATTTAAATGACAAAGAAAAGTCAATCATATGACAATGATATGGAAATGGAAGGCTCCAGGATGGACAGGGAACAAACAGCAAGTGCAAAGTCACTAGGACAGGGTTGAGCCTTGTTAGATAAAATATAGGATGCTGAATTAAATTTGCATTTTGGTTAAACAGTGAATATGGTTTTTTAGAACAGGTATGTCTCAAATATTGTTTGGGTCACATGTACAAAAATTCTTTTAATTTTTACCTGAAATTCAAATATAACAATCCTATGTTTTTATTTTCTAAATCTGACAACGTTTGTCTGAGATGTTCAAACAACAGAAACAAAACTAGTTTTGCTGGAGAGCAGTAAGTAAGGGGAGTAAGTAAGTAGAGGGTGATATTGGTAGAGGGTAGACTAGAGCTTTGTCAACTAATGTAAAGTGTTTGGATTTATCCTAAGTAAAGTGAGAAGTCACTAGAGAATTTTGGGGAGGGAGTTCTATCAGTATCACTTTTACTCCTGTGTGAAGAAAGAATTGTGGGGAGTCATATGAAAGCTGTCAGATAGTTGGGTAAATATTATAGAAATCTGGCAGAGGGTTCATGGTGACTGGCACTAAGATGGTAACAGTGGAGGCAGAGATAAGTGCATGGATCTGGTAGAGAAGTGAAGCTACCAGGGTCTCCTCTACTAGAGCTCTGTTAGAAGGCAGGAGGGGAACAGGCAACCAACAGCGTCTGTTAGAGTGACAGTAACATAGGTGTAACATTTAACTGGCTGTAACACACACACAGATGCATATATGCAAAAATAAGTGTTCTTTGTGCCACAATAATAGCTGTTACAGACAAGATCCACTGATGAATGATAAAATTGGTGAAACTTTAAGGAAAAACAGTATTTGCATAACTGGAAAGTATTTTCATGAATTACTATGATGTTTTTGACTCATTCACAAATTTTTGTGCCAGGAGGTGGAGCTTAAATCTCCTCCCTTTGATCATGAGTTTAATTAAAAGCTTACTTTTAAGGAACTCAATATGGAAAGAGAAAAATAGTGAATTTATAGGGGAGAAACCTGGTATATATAATCCTACCCAAATAATCTAGATTCCCAACAACAGTAATAAGTCATAAGTCATATTGATATCATGTATCCTCGCTCTGATGTGATGAGAGGAGCACATCACTTCTCTGGTATTCTTCCCCCAAATCTATAACCACAGTTTAATCATTAAAATACCTTCCAAGAGGAAATTAAGAGACAAACTGAAAAATACGATATGTATTCTTCAAAAGTGCCAAGTTCATGAAAAGGAAATGAGAAAGCACTGAAGACTGTCATGGATTGAGGAGTTTAAGGAAACATGAAGACTACATGCAACATGGTATTCTCAGTTGGGTCCTGGAACAGAAAAAGGACATAAGTGGAAAAACCAGTGAAATCTGAATAGAGTCTGTAGTTTAGTTAATAGTCTTGTACTAATGTCAATGGCTTACTTTTATAAATGTATCATGATTATGTAAGATGTTAACATTAGGAGAAACTGGGTGAAGGCTGTACAGAACTCCCTATAATGTCTTTGTAACTCTCTTATAAAAGTATATCAAAATCAAGCATTTGAAAACAATTCAGTTATCAGAAAAAAAGTTTTCTTAATTTCAAGGCTAATTATTTGATTATATCTCAGAAGAAGTTACACTGAAGTTTCATGACACTTCTCTTGGTTGAAAACAATGAGAGTTTATTTTGTTCAGTCAGGCAGATAAAGGGTGCCTGCTATGTTCCAGGCATGATGCAAGGCAGGAGTAACAAGGCCGAACAGAATAGACACTGCCCTTGTCCTACAGTTCACATTCCATTACCCAAACCAGGGAACCAAAATTTTTTTCTTACCCAATACAATAGTGACTTATGAAAAAATCTTGAACTTTGAGTTACTATATGCATTATTGATTAAAATTGCCACTTACTTTATAAAATATGGAAAATCTATATTATTCGTTTTTAATATTAGCAAGTGAAACTAGATTTTTTTAAAAAAGAGGTGATATGAGTTAGTTTTCCTTTTGTTATGCTGAAACATTGCACTTTATCTCTTTTGTCCAAGACTGAAGAACATAGACCATTTCTGTTAAAAGTATTTGTTAGGTTTGCCTGTGGACTGGGAGAATCTTTGATTAAAGTCATAATTTGACTTATTACATTGGCAAATCTGATAGTAATATATGTGAGGATAAGTTTTTAAAAGGTGAATGCAGGAATAGAAAAAGATTAAAATATTGGAATGTAGGCATGCCCTAGTGGAGTAGGGGTTGGCCGTAATCCACATACATCCGAGGTGCCAGGTTCACGTCCTGGGGCTGTGATGAATGACCAAGCTGAACGACTTAATAAAAGAAGTAAAAATGCTCTGTTTTCCTTTCTGCCTCTGCATGTCTTCATTCCTGCCTGCACCTTTTATTTAAAAATAAAATTAGAATGTAAAATAAAGACAAAACAGGCTAATTTATAAAGGACCCAGGAATTCACAGCCTTATTACAGTACTTTGTTGAATGCTTGATGAATTTTTCTTGCAATTACCTGAATGAAGGATGATCTTAAAATAAATGAACAGTGCACTGTAGCTTTCCCAAGGCAATGTTGTTGCTATATCAGGATATGTGTAGGAGGTTGTTACAAGGCTGCTGGATGAATTTTAATTCAACATTTATTTAGAAGTATCATGTTAATTCTTTGCAAACAAGAACCAGAATAACATAAAGCTATTTTCAAGTTTCATCTTGGTTCTGGATATTTAAGAAAAATTTAAGAGTCACATACTAAAAATGGAAATAAAATCACTGAAGATCTGGTTGTTTCAAAAAATTAATTGTGGTCAAGATTCTTCCTATAGGATTCAGAAAATGTTTTTGGGATCTAAATGAAGAAGAAAAGCTTAATTTTGTTCAATCTCCAGAAACATTGCTTCAATCAGTGAGATATTCAAGTTTTGTGTTTATTTTGACTCTCTACATCATTGCTTTTCATGTGAAATGAATATTCACAGCTTTTACTTGGTCATAGCTCCTTTTCTTAGAGATATCTCCTCAATATTTCTTACTGAAATGATTTTTGCAGACAGTTATTAGTACAGATCTTAAGTGTGAAGTTCAGTGAGTTTTGACAAGTGCATGCAATTACATACCCTCTATCCCAGTCAAGACATAGAACATTTCCATCACCTCAGAATGTTCCTTTATGCTTCCAGCAAGTCAACTCCCAACTTCCATACATAGTGTTAATGATTTCCATCACTACTGATAATTTCCTGCATTTGAACTTTATATAGGTAGAATGCATTTCTGTGTGCCTGATCTTTTGCTCAACCTTTTTGAGATTCATTTAGTTGCTGTATATGTCAGAAGTGCCTTCATTTACATTACTAAGAAGTGGTCTATTTTTTGAGCAGTATACATTCTTCTGTTGATGAGCATTGGTATTGTTTCTAGTTTATCACCAATTATGACTAGCATTGCTATAAACATTTTTATACTGATTTCTTTGTGAACATACATTTTTAGTCTTTTGAGTAACTATATGAGTGGAATTGCTCATAGAGTAGGTGTATGCTTGATTTATAAGAAACTGGTAAACTATTTTCCAAAATATCTGCATCATTTTATGATTCTGCCAACTATGTATATTTCAGTTGTTGCATCCTAGTCAGTATTTGCTGCTGCATTTCAACTTTAGTCACCTAGTGAATATGAAATACTAGCTCATTGGATTTTAGTTTGCATTTCTCTAATGACAGAGATTTTTCTCATGGCTTATTGGCTTTTTGTATATACTTCTTTATAAAGTGTTTATTCAAGTGTTTTGCTGTTTTCTAATTTTTGATCTGTTGTTAATTTGAGTTTTTTACATGTTCTGGATAATTAATGTTTGTTGTATATGTGTACTGTAAATATTTTCTCCCAATTTTTTCATTTACTCTGGAAATTTCTGGGTTTTAAGATATATGTATATTTAATTTGGCTAAGTATTTCCATATTACTCTCCAGAATGACATAGTCTGTACTCCTACTTGGAGTGCATATATCTGCATAGATTTTGGATTATTCACCTTTCAGTTTGTCACCAGTCTGCAGGGTAGTGTCAGGATTCTTTATTGTTTTATTTTTTGTTTCTTTGCTTACCAATGAATTGGAAATATCCCCTATATATGTTAACCTTTCAGTTTTTTCTTTTGTAAATTGCCTATTCATATCTCTGCCCATTTTTAGTGTTGGCTTGTTTCCTCATCTTACTGGTTTGAAGAGTTATATATTAATCATTCATCTACTTAAGAAACTGAAAACATCCCTTGTGATTTATAGACATTATTCATGTTATCCTGTTGGAAAAAAATCTTTTTTTCAAAGAGAGGAATGAAGGAAGAAAGCAAGGAAAAATGTAGAAAGGAAGGAAGAAGACAAAGAAGCACATTTATTTATTATTTATTTATTTATTCCCCCCATCCCCTCCCCCGAGCCCTGGGTCTTGAATCCAGGTCCGTTGGCTTTACATGGTCCACACCCCAGCTGTCTCAGCAGCATGAGCCACAAGAGCACCTCATTGCTGCTCTACCAGGGGGTGTCTTCAAATTGTATATTCTTGACTACTTTTTAATAAATCTATTGTCCATATATGTGAGGTTTTATTTCTGAACTTTGTTATATTCTATTTTCTATGTATTTTTATGTTGATAACATGCTTTTTTTTTTATTACTATAGCTTTTTAAAGCAGTTTTAAATCAGGTTGCACCTCGTCTCTACTTTGTTCTTTCTTAAGATTGCTTTGGTATTCAGGGTCTTTTGTGGTTTCATACAAATTTTAGGATTGTACTATTTTTGTGAAAAATGCCATTTTTAGTGTTTTGTAGTAGGATTGCATTGAGTTTATAGATTTCTTTGGGTAGTATGGACATCTTTAACAATATTAATTATTCTTATTCATGAGCATAGAATGTCTTTACATTTATTGGTGTCTTTAATTTCATCAGTGTCGTCTATTTGTCATATGTAAGTCTTTCACATTCTTGATTAAATAATTCCCTTAGTTTTCTTCTTTTTGGTACATGTAAATGAGATTATTTCCTTAATTTATCTTTCTGATAGTTCATTAGTATATAGAAATGAAAATTATGCTTTTCTTTTTGACTTGTGGTTGCCAAAACTATTTTATTAATATGAAAATTTAATGTTTGATTTGTTCATCTATCTTTCTAATTTTTCAATAATTATTTTCTGTTACCCTTACTATTTGCTTCCTAATTTTCTCTAGTTTTGCTTCATAATTCTTAACTCTTTGAGTCTAATTCTTAACTCATCTATTATTTTTACTGTTTACTGAGGTAACTTTGATTTATAAAATAAATCCATAGGTGCAGGTTCCCCATTCATCAAATATATGACAACACACTCTGCCCACCACCAAATTACCAGAAGTGCATCACCACTGTCTATTGGATCCCCACCACCACTTGAACCCATCCCTCACCCCCTTCTCCACTTCAGTTCTATTATCAATGTCCAATGATTGTTTTTGGTTTCTTTTTCTGCTTAGTTTGGTTCTTTATGTTACACAAGTGAGTGAGATCAAATAGTATTTATCTTTCTCCTTCTGACTTATTTCATTTAGCATAACCCCTTCTAGTTCTATCCATGTTGGTCCAAATGACAGGATTTCATCTAGTTATAGAAAACTGTGTAGTATTCCATTGTGTATATATACCACATCTTCTTTATCCATTCATCTGATGATGGGCACTTAGATAACTCTTTGCTATTTTAAATAACGCTGCAATAAACATTGGGGGGTGTGCATATTTCACTGAAAATAACTTTTTGTGTTTTTAAGGAAAATATTCAGAAGTGGGATGATGAGATCATATGGAATTTGCATTCTCATTTTTTTAAAGGAAAGGTCAACACAGGAATGAAGGCAAGCAGGCAGAAAGAGAGAGGAGAAAGAAGCAGTTATTTATTTTATTTAGTTGTTCATCTTGATTGTGTCCCCCTGACCCAAGTCTCAATCCTGGGTCCTTGGGATGTATACGGACTGCATCCAGTGGTCTTATCTGCTAGGCCACCATTTTTTCAGGTGCCTATTGACCATCTGTATGAATTCATTGGATAAATATCCATTCAGTTCTTTTTCTTTTTTTTGGATTGAGTCCCCAAAAACCTTTCTAAGGCTGATATCCTGGACCATATTGCCTATGTTTTCTTCTAAGTATTTTATGGTTTCTAGTCTTATATGCAAGTCTCTAATCCATTAATAATTTGAGTGTATGGTTTTAAAGAGTGGTTTAGAATCTTCTTTTCTGTGTAACTGCCCAGTTTTCCCACCATCATGTTGAAAAGATGTTCTTTTCTCTGTTGTATGATTTTGTCACCTTTGTTGTAAATTAACTAAACACGAATGTATGAGTCTATTTCTGGTGATTCAATTCTAGTCCAGTAACCATGCAGTTTTGATCACTATAGCTTTGTAGTATAGCTCAAGATCTGGGAGTATGATACTTCCACTATTTTTTTTTAACTTAATTATTGCTTTGACTATTTGTGGTCTTTTGTGATTCTTTACCATAAAAAAGAAGAGATTGTTCTGCTTCCTTTATAAATGTCACTAGAAATTTGATGGAGATTGCATTAAACCTGTATATTTTTTAGGTGAAATGTCCCTTTTAACAATGTTAATTCTTTCCCACCATCGTGGAATAACTTTTCATCTCTTTTTTATCTTCCTTTATTCCTTCAAGAAAGTCTTATAGTTTTCATTGTACAGTTATTTGTCCTCCTTTGTTGGGTATTATCCAAGATATTTAATTCTTTTCCAACATTGTATTTGGGATAGATATTTTTATTTAATTTTCTTTTATCATATTGCTCACATATAAAAATGCAATAGGCTTTGCATGCTAATTTGTAGGCAGGAATGAAGGTGAGCAGAGGAAGGCAGGCAGGAAGAGAGAGGAAAAAGAAGTGCTTAATTTTATTTAGTTGTTCATCTTGCTTTATGAGGTTTTTATATATTTTGGATATTAATTCCTTATTCAATATATGATGTGCAAATACTTCTCCAATTAAATGTCTTTTTTTTTTTTTTATAAAGGAAAAGGTGCAGGCAGAAATTAAGATAAGTAGGCAGTCAAGAAGAGAGAGGAAGAACAAGTGTTTTTTAATTTAATTTTTATTTAGTTGTTCACACTGGTTGTTTCCCCTCAAACTCACGAATCAAACCTAGAGGTATGTGATCTTGTGGTTCTTTTAAGTCAATTGATACAACTGCTACTGCACCAGGGCATACCAGCAGGATGTCTTTTTTCCTTTTGATGAGAGTTTCTTCTGCTGTGCAGAAGCTTTTTAGCTTGATGTAACCTCATTTGTTTATTTTGTATTTTGCCTCCCTTCTTGCTAGAGTTGAGTTCCGAAAGACATATCTTAGGTCAATGTCTGGGAGTATTTTGCCTAGGTTTTCTTCTATTTGTTCTATGGTTTCTGGCTTTACATCCAAGTCTTACATTCACTTTGAATTAACTTGTGTATGTTATAGGTAGTGACATAGTTTCAATCTTTTTGCATGTGTCTGTCCAGTTTTCCCAGCACTACTTTTTGCCTTATTGTAATCCTTTGACTCCTTCATCAAATATCAATTGTCCATATATGTATGGGTTTATTTCTGGGCATTTAATTCTGTTCCATTGATCTCTATGCTTTTTTATTCTGACACTCTGCTGACTTGATTGTTATTGCTGTTAACTACAGATTTAATGCTATCCCCATCAAAATCCAAAAGACATTATTCAGAGAAGTAGAACAAAAATATGAAACTTCTTTGGAACTCAACAGACCCAGGACAGCAAAAATAATCCTGAGGAAAAAGAACAACAATAGAGGTGTCACTTTCCCTGACTTCAAACTTTACTGCAAACTTGAGGTATTAATAGGCGACCACCTTGGATCTGGTTAACTCATCTACCTTTAATTTTTGTTTCCTAGACCAATATTTAAAATTATATATTACCTTAAGTATGGTTTAGCTGCATTTCTATAAAGTTTTGACTTAGAGTTGCACACTGGTGGCCTAGAGATTAAGTCCATGGCTTCTGGCTGGCCTAGTCCACATACATCCCAAGGACTTGGATTTGTGACCTTGGGTCAGGGGGAAAAACTAAAATTAACAACTAAGTAAAATAAACTGCTTCTTCTTCTTCTGTCTTTCTGCCTGCTTACTTACTTATTTGACTTTATTCCTGCCTGACCATATCTTTAAAAAAAAATAAAAAATTTTGACTTGTAATGTTCTCTTTATCATTCGCTTGCAATTTTTTAATTTTCACTCTAATTTAACATTTAGTAAATCATAGTCTCTAAGCATATGAAATTTTTTCAAAGTACTATCTTTTGTTATTGAATTAAAATTGTATTATATCATGGTTAAAGAGCTGAGTCTCTAAGATATTGATTATTTAAAGTTTATTACCTTTTTATGACCTATCACATTCAATTTTTATTAATATTCTATGTATGCAAGAAAAATCTAGGCACTTTTTCTATAAATAGAATTTGTAAAATAAAAACTTATTTATAAATTTCCCCCTTTTCCAAGGTTTATTTGGGGATAGAGAACTACTAGTCTATGCATATTCAATTTCTTGAGACAGACTACTTATTTTTATTTTTATACAATTAAAATTATTATTCAGTTAGTAAAATGAGATTTTGGACTATCAAAGAAAGATGTTCTCAATGAAATCAACATGTGTAGTTTAGACACACTGCTATTGTCACAGAAATTGTTTGCTTCCTCAATTTTTCTAGAGAGATGTCTTTAGAAAGTTTAAAATCTTGAATCAATCCAAAAATAAGTATAAGATTTAGATGACTGGATCCATCTCTTGGGAAGAACTTTATCTCCTCCCCACCTCTGCACTCTGCTTCTTACTTCTAAGCAGACACATAAAAGGTAATTGAATGTATTCACAAGGTGTCTCTTATTTTAATGTAAAAGAATTTTTTGAGTAATAAAAATGATGAGAAATTACTTCACAAGGTGTGAAGGGTTCCATTAGCCTGGAGACTTCTTATTCAGCAGAACCTAAGATGAATAGGGATAGGCAGATTTGTTGGTAGAAATTGGAGTTCCACCGAGTTTTCTAAAAATAATTGTAGAGGAGGATGCCCCAGAAAGAGTTGACTGAAAGAGGGACTTTAGGAGAACTCCTAGGAAATCTACATCAAAGATAATGTGGGGGCTAAAGAGGACAAATGATATTTATTAAACTGTTGAAATTGTAGGGTGGAGAAAACTTTACAACTTTTAAAGTTCAGTGGCCGGGGGTCCTATTAATTTGACTGAAAAGAAGACAAATTAATGAGAAAAATGTATATAACTTTATTGATATTAGTGTTATTATATGCACAAGGGGTCAACAGGAAAAAGAAAAGAAAGGAAAAACCCATACAGGTGAATGCATCTGGGGGCTTTATACCATTTTAACAAAAGACAGTATAGTGTGAAAAAGTGACTAGACAAAGGAAAAGGGAATTTCTAGGTTGGTTTAAATTGTGGGTGGGTGCCTAGGTAGTATATGGAATAAACTAATGGAGGTTAAAGTTATTTATGCAGACTCATCTCTGCGTCATCTACAGAGCGGCATTGTTGTATGGGAGATGAAGGATTCTTTAAATTGAAAATTTCTTTGGGAAATAAGGGGCACTGCTTCTCTTTCGAAAGAGGGCAGAGTTCTTCCTGTGTCTGCCCTTCTTAATTGCCTCCAGCTCAAAAGAATCCTTATTCCAAAGTGACATATTTGGGGGTGATTTCTGATCCCCTTCAATACTTTTTAAAATTAATAAGTCTTGGTGGTGCAGATGCAGATTTCTCTTTTGGGGAGGTGGGGGGGTGGGGGCAGAGGGCTTCCATGAAGTTTAGATCATTGCCCCAAGACTTAGGAGGCTGCTCTACCTTTCCCAACCCATACAAGTTCTTCTAAAGGATCAGTGTTAAAAGCAAGAGTAAAGAGATCAGAAAGGGATTTCACTAGTTTGAGGAACCTAGTTCTATAAGTTCAATTAGTCTTTTTAGGAAATTACTCAGTTACTGGGATTGCTCCTGGGAACAGGAGTGAGGAAGGGGGCGCCACAGGAGAGACTGAGAGACTGAAGAGTGAGTGAGATGATAGAAAGGTGGGGTCAACAGTCTCATGGACGGAGAGCCTCGAACATTCTGCCTTACACCTGTTTATTGAGTTCACACACAGCATTGCTTCAAGCAGCTTAAGCAAGTTTATTGTTACGTTGGATTTGCTTATGCAGCATTTTGTTTTCTAACTAAATAACAGTATCTATCTTATTTTGAGGAGTGAATAGTTACAGATGCACTGCCCCAGTGCTTTCCCATGGTGGCCCTCGCCAGGTGCTCCAGGCCTGGTGTCCTTGATGTTCTGCCAGCTCCCACATCGACCTTGCTCTATTTTCTGCCCCAACACTCAGTTATTCAAATAATATAAAAATCGGTTTATAAATCTAAGTTGTTTCACTATTATCATTCCTTCCCCTCCCCCAAAACTTTCCCATTTAATTTTATCCCATCACAGTCTCTGAGTTACAAAATTGTTCTTAGACTTACTCCTATATGACACTTGCAGTTGATTCACTACCTGGGATATGCCATGGTTCTCTGTGAGATTTTGAGTTCTAGGGCTCTTACATCAACTAATTATCAGCAATGATGTGAGGAAGGAAACCTAGTTCATTGTTCATTGATTCACACCCTCTAGACCTGTGGAGCAAATGGGGATAGCTTCCAACCAAGCCTGAAGCTCTAGGAAGACTTCACTGTCAGTTATGTGCTGGAGCACAGTGGGGCCCCAAGATTGCACTGACCACGGGCTGAGCTGCTCTCCTTAACAAGAAGTTCCTGGGCCTCCCGTGGAACAAGGAGACAGCTCAAAGGTTTCCCTTCTGTCCTTAAAACTGGGTTCAGTGGTTCAGAATTTCTTTGTGATACATATTACTTTTCTTACCAGCTGTGAGGGGAGGAGGAAAAGCAATCAAGGGCATTATTAATCATCAGGTTCCCACTGAGAAGGGTCAAGAGGCAGCAGATTTTGACAAAGTAACAACACTTCAATCACCAGTGGAGTTATAAAAGTAGATAGCTCAACATCTTAGAGCTATATTTGGGCTTATTCTTTCTTTCTTTTTTTTTTTTTTTTTTTAAGCTCTAAAGATCTTTATTGAAAGTGAATATCCCAGAGGTGATTAAAAACTTGCCTACCTTTGAATTTTGGAACTGTTTGAGTTCTAACAATGTTTGAGTTTGGCAAGCTTTGTGTCTCCTTTGGGAAGTTGTAACAAAAATGAGTTGGAAAATGTATCTGTGCTTTTGCAGATGAGAAGGGTAAAGGTCTTATTACCTTTATTACAACGTCTATACTAGAGTTTCTTCTTCATTGAAATCTGTAAAGAATCAGGAAAAGATATTAAATGAACTCAAAGTAACTACTGAAATTTTGTTCATTTTGCAGGACTAATAATATTCAGAAAATTTGAAGCAGATAGTTTTTCTTTTGATATCTGCAACTCTTCACCCCAAATGAACATTCACGAAGGGATTACTGATTATTGTCCTTGAGTGAACCGACTGCTCTTCATGCTTTGCTTTTGTGGTTCCTATATATTAAATTAATTAATTTTAATTTAGTGTTATTGTGGTAACTTTGACTTACAAAATAATATAAGCCTATATGTGAAGGCTCACCAATCTTCAAATACGTAACAACACACTCTGCCCACCACCATATTACTAAAAGTTCTTCACCGCTGTCCATTGAACCCCATTACCACTTTCTCCTACCCCTCACCCCCTTTCCCACCTGCAGCCTCAGTTCTATTGTCAATGTAAAATTGTTTTTGTTTCATCTATTCATTTGCTTGCTTTCTTTATAGTTCACATACAAGTGATGACATCCAATATTTGCCTTTCTCTAGGAAAGGCATTTCACTTTGTATAATCCTCTCTACTTCCATTCATATTATTGCAAATGACAGGATTTCATCTTGTTTAAAGGACTGTGTAGTATAAATACCACATCTTCTTTGTTCATTCATCTTACTATGAGAAGTTAGCTAGTTTTCAATTCTTGGCTACTATAAATAATGCTTCAGTAAACATGGGAGTACATATATATCTGTGAATTAGTGGTTTTTTTTTTTTTGGGTAAATAACCAAAAGAGAAATTATGGAATCATATGAGATTTCCATTTTTAACTTTTTGAGAGCCTTCCATAGTGCTTTCCTTAAAGTTACACCAATTGATATAAAATGGTTCTGCATCCTCACTATCATTTGTTATTTCCAGACTTTTAGATAATAACTAGTCTAATTGGTATAAGGTAGTATTGTAACATGTTTCGATTTACATTTCCCTAATAATAAATAAGGAAAAACATCTTTTTATGTGCCTCTTGACCATCTGTATGTCTTCTTTGGAGAAATGTCTATACATTCCCTTGTCCATTTTTTGATTAGGTTTTTTTTTTTTCCTGTTGTTGAGTTTTATGAATTCTTTATGTATTTTTATATGAAGCCCTTATTAGATATATGATGTGCAAATGCCTTCTCCCAGTCAGTAGGATGTCTTTTCCTTTTGGTGATAGCTTCTTTCACTGTGCAAAACTTTTTAGTTTGATATAGTTCCATTTGTTTATTTTGATTTTTGTTTCTTTGCCACTGTAGTTGAGTCCCCAAAGACTTCTCTAAGGCTTACATCATGGAATATATAGTTTATGTTTTTTTCTTTTTTCTAAGTATTTTATGGCTTCTAGCCTTACATTCAAGGCTCTAATCCATTATGAATAATTTTTGTATGGTGTTGGAGAGTGGTCTAGAATAATTATTTTGCATATGGCTGTCCAATTTTCCTAACACCACTTATTGGAAAGAATTTCTTTTCTTCATTGTATGTTCTTGGTTCCTTTGTCATATATTTATTGACCATTTATGTGTGAGTCTATTTCTGGTGATTCAATTCTATTTCACTCATCTGTGTCTCTGTTTTTATTCCAGTATCATACAATTTTTAATTACCCTATATATTAATTTAATCACTTAGTCAATTAAGAAATATTTATTGGGCATCCGTTATAGGCCAGGGAGACAGTGGAGAATAAAGCAGACATAGTCTCTTGTCTCGTGATGCTTATATTCAGCAGAGAAGGCAAATACTAAATAATTAGAATCATTTAAATATAAATTTTAGACTTCGTATTATTTTACCTTTATGAGTATATACATCAAAAAAAATAATCTCACGTGTTTTCTTAACTGTCCTGATAATTTATTGTGATAAGGCAAGAGGTGGTTGGTTGGTTTAGATGCAAAAAGACCAATCACCTCCTGACTATATTACTGAATCTGATATACTACCTCATCTAGGATTGAAGCTTTAGCAGCAAGTTTTGCCAAATGTAAAAATTTTGGTTAAGGTCTTTTAGAGTATTTTTTGAAATAGCTTTAGTTGAAATGGTGGATTCCAGAGTGGGAGAGAAAGATAACTAAGTATAAAGAACTTTAATTCAATAGCCTAAACTCAAACCCCTGATATAGAAGTGCCACCTGGCTATTTCCTTAACATGTTTAAACCAAAGCTAATATATAGCTCAGTTGTGTTTACTCTTAAGAATCACCATAGCTGCATAACTGACAGATTATAGAGGATGATGGAGCAACCTTAGATTATAAAATGATTGAGGCTCCAAATGTGCTCAAAGAGAACTATGGGAACTAGCTAGAGAAAACAGAACAAAGAGGAGACAAAAGTCGAGAAGGACACAATAAATCTCCACTCCTCAGTGCCATGACAGCTCTGATCCAGAACAAATTACAACTAGGAGTAGGTGTGGTCCCCTAGTCCTGACTACTCCACCCTTCTTCCTGGAAGTCTGCAGATATCAGCAACCCTTACCTCTTCCTCAGCAAAAAGCACATGATCAAGTGTGTGAAAAGGCATTTAGAAGAGAAGCTCCCATCTTCCTCTTCAGACAAAGAAAATATTTCTTCATCTGTTTCTACTTGTGGCCCTCAGTCTTCATTAGCTGGATGGAAAGAAGAACCTAAGTGGTATTTGGTAACAAAAGGACAGAAGGAAACACAAAAATGAGAAGGGAAATTACAGGCAGAACCCAACAAAGCATTCACTGGGGCAGCAATGACAGCCCCAGGCAGAAAGGAGGTGCTTATATTTCCCAATTCTCATGACTTTTTCTTTAAACCCAAAATGACTCATCGATGGTGGTGGTGGTGGCTCCTTTAAAGGGGTCTGTGAGAATGAATTCTTGTCTATATAGGCTCTTAAGCTCTATCTAAAGAAAGTGCAATGTAGCATGTTGTGGTCAAGGGATGAAATCAAGGGACAATTTAGCTACGGAAAAGCAAAATAACCAATTACCTAGCAAGGAGGGGAAGTAGCACAAAGGTGCGAGCAGAATACTTAGGGTGAAACTCAAAGGATAGAAGGATAAATTATTATTTTCACATCCTAGGTCCATGCCTGGATGAATATTTCATTTACATAGTATCCAAAACCACTTTCTTTGCAAAATGTCCTGACCATATAGAGATATGCTGAATAACTCATCCAGAAAAGTACTTCTCATGTTCTTGATTATTAAAAAGGATTTAGTTTTGTTCAGAAATTTTAAATTTTGAAACAAATGTAGAACAATAAGCATAAGTGGTTAAATAAGATTAGTTAAGCTTGTCTCACATGACAGTACTGAGCAGCATTAAAGCTTACCAAGACCTTTGACAGAGAAGATCGACTCCTTTAAGTCATTAATAACCAATCAATATTTGCCTGTTTCTGGGTGAGGGGTGGTCAGTACTAGAGAGGTGGGATTTATCACAGTTTATATTTTATATTATGGCTTGATTTAAAGGTAGTAAGTTGTAGTGATTAAGGACATGAGTCTCAGAGCAGACTGATGAGGTACATGTCCTGCTTCACTATTTTCCAGTTGTGTGTTCTTGGGAAAATTATTTAACCTACTTGTTCCTTGATTTACTCATCTGTAAGATGAGAGTAGTTTTAATACTATGTTATAGATTTATTTTGAATATGAAGTGAACACGTGATTATATTCATTCACCATATATGTGTACATATATACACATACATATATACCTTTTATATATGGCTTAGAACTATATCTAGCACATGGCTAAGCCCCCCAAAGGGTTAGATTTATTATTATTTGAGTTATTTAGGATACATTTTCTGCTCTTGGACACAGATAGGATCCAACTTTAATTTGACTGGCAGCTGTGACTTGCTTCTGCCAGTTATATTGATAGGAGAGGGCTGACTATGTGAATGAATATTTTCTTAAAAACCAATTTGCTTAGTTTGTAATAAAGTAAAAAGGTCTCTTGAAGGACCCACCTAGAATGCTCCAAGAATATGTGTCAGGTATTTTATATGCATCATTTCATTAAATCTTCACAAGGACTTCATGATGAAGTATTATGATTAATCTCCACTTTATAGCTGAAGTGGCTGAGGTACTGGAAGATAAATGAAGAAAGTGTCCAAGGTCAAACAGCTGGTGAGTGGTAAGTGTGGTAGATTAAAGGTTGCCCAGAGGGTGAGCCATGTTAGATATTGTAACACGGATGTCCGCTGGGCTAAAATCAAAGTATTGATATACTGAGTTTAGATCTGAAGGCTCTAGGAGAGAATCAATTTCCTTATCTTTTCCAGTGTTCTCAGCCTATAGCCTCCTTCATTTGTCTTATTTTTTTTTTTAAAGAAGGGTACAGGTAGGCAGGCAGGCAAGTAGGCAGGCAGGCAGGAAGATAAAGGAGAAAGAAGTGTCTTTATTTAATTTTTATTTAGTTGTTCACACTGGTTTATCCCCTGCCCACACACACACAGACACTCCCATTCCTTATCCCCTACCCCTGTCCAGACCTGGGACTGGAACCCAGGGGTATGTGGCTTGCTCCTTTGGAGGTGATTGACCTAACCACTGCTCCACCAGGGTACACCTCCTTCGTCTTACAGACAGTAATGGTCTGTAGAACCTTTCTTCTATGTCCTCTCTTTACAGGAATCATGTAATTAGATTGGGGCTACCTGGATAATCCAGAATTTTCCCAAACTCAAGGTCCTTAACTTTAATCACATCTGTAAAGCCCCTTGGCCATGTCAAATACCACATTCAGTTTTCAGGGATTAGAAACGAAACATCTTTGGGAGGCCATTATTTTGCTGTGAATAGGGATTTAACTGAAACTTGGATATCTGGTATCATTAGTTTAGAGTGAAAACAATGTCACACCATAGTGTTTTTTCAAACCTACATGGGAAGCCTCACCAGATTTTTCAAGTCCTGGGCCTGGGCAACGATGGGAAGGGGCCCAACTATGATCAGCCCATCAGCCCTAGGGACTTAATTCCAGAGGGTCAGTCCCCACCAGAAGCCATTGGATTTCTTATGCAAATGTACCCACTCCTTTCGGGTAATCTTTATGTTTAGTTTGTCAGTGGGGTGTGGGTGTGGGTGAAAGAGTTGGGCTCCTGTGACAGTGTACAATTCATGGATTGATTCAAAAATATTTTGGTAATTTGTCCAGGAAAAGTGAAAGCTTTAAGGCAACTCCCTGTTGCTACTATAAGAAACAAAATAATAGCAACTTTCAAATGGCAATTCTTTAAAAATATTTAAAATTTAATTTTTCTGGGCATCCTACAGGACACTAGTCTTCAAATGTTTTGTCTAAGTAACTATTACATTCTTAAAAATTATTAAGTCTCCCGACTTTGGTTGTTGTGGGCTGTATCTATTGATTTTTTTTCCATATTAGAATTTAAAACAATTATACATTAAAAATAGTAAAAAAATATCCTGTTATATATTGATACAATTAACACATTTTATGACCTAAGTATATTTTCCAAAACAATGAAAATGTGACAGGAGTCACCTTATTCTATATTTTGCCAATTTCTTATGTTTAGCTCAAAAGAAAACAGCTGTGTTTTATATCTGCTTTTGCCACCAGTATATTGTGATATCACACTTCGGAATGGCTACACTGGGATAATTCCCAATTATACATGCAAAAAATGCATTGGAAATTGTAAGGCACCATGAGGAACTTAGGTGTTTACTGCTTCTATATAGGGCTGCTGTAACAGGAAATTCCTTCTTGGAAGCTCATCACACCTCTTTGACTTAAACAGAATTCGGCCCACCCAGAAATGAGGTGCTTGTTTACACAGTTTTAAAAATAGCATTCTCACAGAAAGTTATATGAAAAAGTTTATTATTTCATGAAATACCCCCAAAATCTGACTTCATGCTAGGCAAACTGGTTCAAGAATTCTATGAAATACAAAGGAAAATTGTATGTGACTCTGTATTACATTAAAAAAGAGTTTTTAACCTGTATATTTTTGTGAAGTATGCATTCTGAGGCTTAAAGAAATAAGCAGAAAAGTGACTTGCCAAAAGTTAACAGGGTTCTTATCAGGACCCTGATAACTGGGAATTCAGTCTAAGTTTTCAAGATTCTAAATTGAATAGGATTTTGTTTTTTTAAATTACATTTCATTACATCAATGTTTCTGGGTGACTTATCTCATGCCCATGTTGCTCTAAAGAAGAGGAAAGTAAGAAAGTTTTGTTTGATTTGGGTGTGGAGGGAAGAAGGAATACAGAGAAAGGTTTTAGCAATGGCTGCCGTCCACACAGCCGTGTGTAGACTTTGATTAGGGATCATAATGTCTTGGGGGATAGAATAAGAACATACAGGACACTGGATCATTGGTAAAGAATGGAAGATAAGGATCTGTGGGGGGGGGGTTAAAGGAAAAGTTTCCCCTTTTCTGAGGTTCTTCACAGTCTAGATGAATGAATAAGGTAGTATTTCTTACTGCTTTGGTTCCTTCGGATGTCTGTAGAGGGATTAAGATTAGGAGTCTGTATGGGGTGATATTTACCATTTTTTGCCAGCTTTGGAGAATTCCTGATTTTAACCTCTGCAGCCATCCTGGGGAATAAGCAGCATCCAATATTTTGAGGTTCTCCTGGAATTGGCTTGCTAAATTATGGGGGTCAAAGGAAAAATTCCCCCATGTCTCTGAGGTTCTTTGCATGCTGGACGAATGAACAAATCAACATTAGGCAAGGTTAGTATGAGAAGATCCCAATTTAATGACATACATATGGAGAATTTATATGGCAGTAAATTCTGAGGTTGCTAAGGCAGACCCACATTTATAACCTGAGCTGAAGCATGGGGGGTCTCAGGGGAGAGAAGAGAGGGTCTCCACATGGCAAGGAGGAATAACTCATCTGCACATACTCTTACTCTAAAAATAGAGATACATGACTCCCCTTTCTACATTCTCAAAGAGAATAAGGACAAAAGACCATTTCTTGATTAGGAGGATGGAGGCCCAGTGGTAGTAGGTAGCTTCTTTGATTTAAGAAAGGGCTAAATGTTTAGATGAAGTGGAGCTTCTCCTTTGCCTCTGGGGCTGTCCGCCACTGTCTGTGGTTTTTCATGTCAGACTGGGGCATGTACAGATCAATTCTGAGAGACTTGGAATTTTCTGTTTTAGTCCCCTTTGTTCCTTAAGTCAAATTTTCTCCACAATTGTTTCCAATTCTGTCTCTGACTATAATACAGTTTTCCTGGAAATCTCTGAAAAAAGAACCCAAAGGTAGAAAATTAGTTCAAATTTGGTATCATTATTATGTGCATGCCCCAAATAGAGTTGAAGATGCAAGTGGCACCCAAAGATCTTGAATGATTTACCCACTCAGTTACCAACCAGACCCCAAATAGTGAAAGACAAGAAATGATTGCTTATTGAGAGTTTTAAATTTTTCCTCAGGTGATTCTCTGCTTTCTTCCTAAAGAAACCAAGCATTTTGCTTTTCCAGTATGTCATAGTCAGGTGGACACGTCCCAGTAACTATCTTAATTGAACTATTTAGAGCACAATATTATGTGAGGTCTTCCTTTGGCTGCCTTGGGTTCCATTATGTACACTGTTTGAGTTCCTATTCCTATTCCTCTGAAGGATTCTCCTCAATTTGTTCTATAGGCTCTTCCTCTTGACTAGCCCTTAAATGGTTATGTCATTTGAAACCCTCTTCTCTTTGTCTTGATTTACTCCCCCTGGTCACTGTATCTATTCTCTTGTCTTTTATTGTCTTAGAAGACCTTTTCCCTGATCCCATTGAAAAGTTAGTCTGCCAGTACTGTTATCATACACGAAGGCAGTAGCTACATCCTGTTCTGTGGAGACTGCAGCGACGTCCTGTTATCATACTACAGAGGCTATAGCTACATCGTGTTCTACAGAAACAGCAGTTATGCTGTGTTATCGTGACCAAAGACAAATAAGCATCACCTCCCTACTCTGCAGTTGTCCATAAGTGATGAGTTGCCAGTAGAAACCGCACGAAGCCAAGGAGATGAATTAGTGTATAAAAGCTGCTCCCCTAGATCCCCTAGATCCTCCGTTGCTCAGTTGCTCAGTTTTGGGTAACGATACCCCTGAGCCAGTGCCGGTGCCTGCAATAAAGTGCCTTTTCTCTACCTTTGAGTGTTCAGCTGTCTGGAGGCTCTGCCATAACACTAAATCCATCTACTTGCAGACACTTTTAAAAGCTCTATTTCATGTCAGATCTCCCTCTATCTTCAGATCCCATCAATCATTTACATTTTGGAATTCCTGTAGGACTAAACATGTCCAAAATGGAATTCATTTTTATTGCTGTCCCTTAATTTATTTCTCCTCTAGCGTTCTTTACCTAACAAATGATATCATTCTAATTGTACAAATCAGAGATTTAGGAGTTGTGCTGGACACTTTTCTTTCTCTTGAACCCTAGAATGGAAAAACTCTTATTTCCCCCCTGTAATCTCAGTGTTTCTGACACCAGATGTATAGGAGTTTTTTGCAGAACAAGCAATTCTCAGTGTTTCTGGTTGAATGTCCGACAAATATAATTCATTTCTGACATTATTTGGAGATAAGAGTTGATCCCATAGGACTTTCCTCACTTCAGATACCAATCTCACTCCAGGTTTCACCTATGAGTGACCAGTTACAAATTAGGGTTCCCATTGGCACCACCCTCCCAGCATTTCCAAGTGTCCACTAATCTGGAAAGTCATCAAATCTTGCTCAAGTGATTTTATAGAACTTTATCTCCAGCTCCTCCCTCCCTGCTCCTGTTATAGCAAAACGGGTTTGGCCAGTGGAAAGCAACAGGCTTCACATACTAGGGAAAAGTTGAAAGGATTTTATTTTCCTGAGGCTTATTCCCTGAGACTTATTTCCTCCTCACTCCCAGAGGTTTATGGGTGAACTGAAAGTTCCTAGTCTTTAATCACTTGGTCTTTCTGGTGACCAGTTCCACCCTGAGGCCACCTAGTGACCCATCTTAAGTCACTCATAAGCATAAACATGGCATGTTAGGAAGGAGTCCCTTATAAATAACACTCATATCACTAAGGAAATTATAAGGGTTTTAGGAGCTTTATGTTAGCAAGTACAAAGACTATTTCTTATTATAAGAATGTTTCTTATATTAGACACTCCTTATAGAAAACAGTCATCAAGTTGAATTCTGGCTACCATATTAAGAAGCTGAGTTTATTGCAGTGTCTGCAACTACAAAGGAAGTTTCTTTCTGCTGTTACAAAGTAACCAACAAGATCAAAGAGACATGCCAGAAGTTATGAATTTTAGGAGATTTATTAAGCCGGTGACCACAAGGAGTAAAACACTCAAATCATATGGTCCCAAACCCGAATAGCACAGGGTATTAATAACTTAAACAGTTTACATAAGTAGAGGTCACATCTTAAACTATCTTGTTTGACATTTAACTTCTTCCTAGGTCTCAGCAGATTAGTAGAAACCCCTCCAGCCAAAGTCTTACTGGGCAGGTTTAAGGTTTCTGTTTCACTGCCAGAGGATTATCTAGAAAGCAGGGACCTGGAGACTTTGTGGTTTACGGAGCAACCCAGAAAAAACGAAGTTTCTCTAGTTCCTTGTTTCACTGCCTCCAGTCTTTCTCCCACCAAACTGTGCTCTACAGCCTTGTTTTACTAAATGTAGACCTGCTCATGCCACTGTTTTCTAAAACTTAATGGTTATTCATTGTTTTTAGGATATGTAGACAAAATCACTCCCAGGATGCCACTGCTCCCTGGTCCATCAGAAACTTGTGTATTTTTCAAGTCAGAAAAATACTCATCTAGTTCTGTAAAGAAATTGTTAGTGCTGGGTTATTACTGGCTCATTGACAGACTGGCAATCATGGAGGACGAGATTTACATAGAGAGGAAGAGGCTTTTTATTCAGTTTATTGAGAACTTGGGGTTTGGTAGACTCATTTCCAAAAATAACTATCCCATTCCTCAAGTGGGGTGGCTGCTTTTTAAAGAGGCAGTAAAAAAGGGGATGGGCCAAAAGGATTCTGGAAAGGGTTTTTTTCGGGAAAAGGCCAGGAGGCCTCAAGAGGCTACAGGGAAGAGGATTTGGAAGGAGGGAGGTTGACATTTACTATGTTATTGTTAGGGTGGCAACAGGCTATATCCAGGCTAGGAGGCTTGACTTTTGATCTTAGCATTTTGCTTTGGGGTTGAATTTTCATCAGCAATAAGATTGAGTCTAAGCAAATTTCAAGAAAGAAGAGACAAGAAGCTTGTTATTTTTCTTAATCATTGAATTTGTGTAGTTAGAGGTGCCTGATTATTCACATATACATTCTTATATCCCTACTCTAGCTGCTTGTTGGTTGACCCCTCCTCTGTATCCTGTTTCCAGCCGCCTGATCTTGGTGGTTGGCACATCAGTAAGTAGTTATGCAAGTTTAGCTAGCAGTAATATTTCATTCAATCCCAGACATTTCTATCCTGAAAATGGACCATTTGCTAATGCTATTTCTTACAAGTATTTAGCACTATTTTGGTGACACACTATAAATGACCTCCAGCAAGCTATACAATCTCCTGTTTTTCAGTTTACCAAAAAATGGGAACAGAAATAGCACCTATCTCATGCGGTTGCTCTGATTGGTGTCCATTTATTTAGAATGTAGGGTGGAACACTTGAATCAAATATATATGTGCATATATTTATAGATTTAGTGTGATTTGGTATATAAGATACAAGGAAAAGAATGGCAAAAAAGGTATCGTAAATACCATTACACTTAACAACTGGAATAATAGATGCCCAAATTATGAAATTGAATGAGAAGTTTATTGGTTAATTAGAGGGAGGATTTGAATATTAACAGATTGTTCTATATAGCTATCTCTCTCTCTCTCTCTCTCTCTCTCTCTCTCTCTCCATATATATATATATATATATATATATATATATATCACATGTAACTTGGGAAACCACCCACTTTGACTTTCAATGTCAATATAGAAACAGCAGAGCACAATAGTTACAGCATGGATTCTGAAGACAGGTTGTCTGCTTCAAATGCGGGCTTTTTCATCCACTGGCTATGTGACCAAAAAATGTTAATTGTATGATAGAAAAACTGAAATAGTGGTAAACTTAATGTATTATATACAGATGTAGATTTAGTATGATGTACACCTTAAATATATATATATATATATATAATGCTATCATGCAATATTCTGTCAATAAAATTAATTTAAAAAAGAGAGTAGAAGAGTGTACAGACATTAAGGGCCATGTGATTATCAATTACTGTTGATATGGGATTGTTAGCATGAGGGGCTTGGGGTCTCAACAAACACACAGCTTTATCTGGTAAAGTGAATGATTAGAGAGGTCTTGGAGGCTCACTTCAGGGTAACTGTGAGTCTGAGAAGACTTCCTAGGATCCATCCACTCTGGAAACTCAGAAGGTAGAACACCTTTCAAGAGATAGGATAAGGCAGGCCATATTCAAAGAGGGTAAAAGGTCACAAGGAGCTTTGGGCTGAAGTTCTTAAAGATTCTGGCAGCCCTTAGCTCCACCTAGGGGTATGTTGTATTGGGATGAGGATTTTGATTGGTATGTTAGTGTTTCCCCTTTTAAACTGATTGGAGGACTTCAGATTGGCACCATTTCACAATTTGCTGCCTTTTGCTTGGAGGACTACCTCTTCCCTTACCCTGCTTCTCTGCTCATGTTTATTCCACTACCTAGCATTCCCTCCTCAAGGAGTTGGCAACTAGAATAATCTAGGGAAGAGGGATATTGTTGCTTTTCAGTAGCTATTTCCTGCTGAAAATGGGGGTGTTGGGTCTAGGTATCTTCTCCTTATAATGTCAGGGCACAGGGAAAGGATAGTCCTGTAGTCCTTGATAAAAAGTTGCTTTTTCCACCAGTGACGGCTGGTATTGTATCACCATCTGGAGATGCATTTTCTTCATAAGACATTCCAACCTCTCCTGGGCCAATATAACAAAGACAAACGCTTGTAAGAAAATGACTAGAAATATAGTGATAAATCATAAATGATGAAGATACTTTTAGAAGTGTGTGACAGAAACATTGGACTAAAATTTGATGTTCCCAAGATGTTACAGAAACATGTATCTTCTTTCCCCTTCTCCAATTTTACCAATAATTACAGAGTTTTAATAAATTTGGCCTTTTATTTGCATAAGCACAGTAATAATTACATAGATTTTTTAGTTTCCTTTGCTGGAGTCTCATGGAAGGACATCAGATTGAGACTTAACATTCAGGAGCCTTGTGGTCAGGAGCCATAACTAGGTCCTTATTACAGCACTTTCAAGTTTGGGTAGATCCTCATTCCTTGTGGTTCCCAATGTATTCTGGGGCTACTGGCTTGCCAAGGTTGACTTGCATTGTCCACTTGTTAAACTGCATGGAATCCTGCAAGCAAGTTGTTGTGCTGCTTTTCTTTTTTGCTCCATAAGGTCATTCCTATTTTTTGAGAGTTGTCCATTTCTCAAATACTATATTCCATTCAAAACCTTGGCAGTCGTATTTACATTTGACCTCTTATAGAAAAAACTTCTTATTGTAGTTGTGCAAATTAACATTTTGCCATGAAAAATAAGAATCCCTATTAACAGTTTAAACGAGGAGAGAAAAATACATGTGTCAGTCCTGCTAACAAAAATGTGAAATTTACCACAGTACCTCAGGTGTCTGTCAATCCAAAAGTTTCCTTTGTCCAGTAAAATAAAACAATAATGCTGAGGCCATTCAGATGTATTATGTAATAGTAGTAATGGAGAATGTCACTTCTGAAGAGGACTATTTCATAGACTTCGTTAGTTAAATGCATTACTTTAAAAGGGAAATTGGTATTTACTAGATAAAATATATTTAGTTTTTTCATCATTTTAAGCACATTTTAAACAAAATTATGCCAACATTAATATTATATATTTATTATGTAATAGTCCAATATAAATAGCATTAATGTGATAATTAATTTTAGGCATAATTTAATACCATTTATTGTAAATATTTTATTTCTCCAGATTTTACTTTGATTGCTTTTCCTTACCAATAAATTGGAATGCCCATCTTTATGTTTAACTGCATGTATATACTTCTGTATAAACTCTTGAATGGGAGTTCAGATGTTCTTCCTCAGACCGAAAGTTTATTTCCTGTTTTAAGTTATACTTGATACCATTAATTTCTGTTCTATTTAAATTATGCTTTCTCATAAGTTTATAAGTTCTTACCCAGTTCGTAATAGCATTGGCAGAATTATTACAAAGGACAATAGTTCCTGTGGATGGCAAGGAGCTTTAAAATGACCATGGTTAAAGATGTGACAATAATATGATTGATAATTTAACCTGAAACTGTTTATCCAGTGATCCAAACATTCCAGAATATTACTCTTAGGAGTTCTACATAACTTTCAGAATATACATATTAATTGTTACACTTTCACAAGAACATATGCTGACAAGACCAAGCATTAACCTGTAATTTGACAATGTTTCCCATAAGGTTATATTATACAGAATGAGCCCAGTTTGTTCAATATTTTTCTTTTACCTAGGGGGAATCTCTTCACGTAAGATGTCTTAAGAGCTTTCTAAGATTTCCCATATTTCTCTTAAAAACTTTTCATTCAGAATTTCACTTTTTATGTAGACCTGTGAAGTTAAGATTACACAGTAATGAAACAACACTTAATTATTCATTTAGCCAAATTCATATACTTCTGATAGGACTCAGCTCTTATTCTTACTTTTATCAAAGGTCTGATAGAGATAGCTTTTAAATAATTTGTAATTCGTTATAAAAATACTAACCACAATTAAAGAATACAATTTTCCTTTTTGTTGGTGAAAGAAATGGAGGCTTGAGTTCACATAAACTTAAAATTCATTTTTTTTCACACACATCTTAGTTTCTTTACATGTGGATATACTTCCCTATTTTCATTAACTTTGTTTTCCATGTTGAACAGAATTTTCAATTTTCAAAACCCTAATTTTAAGCACTTGTGAACAAAACAAATAGTAGCTTATTTCATCAACATTTTGCAGTTGACCTAAGTTCAAGAATTAACATCAGTAAGTAACACAATTTGGAATGTTTAGGTAATTCTCACTGAATATAACTTACTAAAGCTCTTCATAGTTATAAGTTAGTAACAAATTTTAAAGACTTACAAAATTTATGCTAAAGATATTTTTAAGCAATTCCTTTCTGACCAGGAGGATCCAGGGTGATTTAAAAATTTATTTCCTCATTGTAAAATATACCCCACCTATATTTAATTAAATATTCTAAAAGTCAGCTTTGGTAACTTAAAGCAAACAATTTAATTAAAGCCAGTTTGATTGGCTAAAATTTTCTCTAAACTTTTGAACCCAAAGAAGCATCCAGACTAGTTTGTTGTTCCCTGAATAACCAATAGTGACCAATAAAAGGAGTTTTTCATGATTCAATGACACATGGACAAATCTTAACTGATACAGGGACATCATAGCTTAAAATCTATAAGGAAGTATGCAAATGTATAAGTTGAAAATGAACTGACCCCCACCTTAGTCTAGAACACACCCCTAGATACTTCTGTTTTTACGCCAGGTAACCTGGACACACCCATAAAGGAAGAACTCCCCCCCCACAAATGTATGAAAGAATCTGATTTTCCCTGAGGCAAGCAGCACAGGCGATAGAATTTAAAAGTATTGTAGAAGAAAAACCACACCCCCAGCTTCTAGCTGCTGTGGGCCAGCTGTGGACCAGCAGTGGCGCCCACCAAGCTATCAGATGCCTTGCAGTCTGAGCTGGCTGGAATGTGCGAGACAGCCAAATAAGTTACTGGCCAGATAAAAGGACTTTTCTTTATTACTGAGAATGGAGCCTTATGTGCATTTTGCAAATATGTGTTTATAAACTGAATCCTGTGTATTGTCCATGTGAAGAATTCACGTATGACTAACTTGGGTTCCATTTGTAATTCCTATTTAATTTATACCTCCCATCTCCCTCACTCCTTTTAACCCTATAAAAATGTATCCTCAATTTACTTGTTTGCTCAGACTTATGGAGCATACTCCCCGAGCCCGCAAAATAAAGCTGCCTTCACTATTTCTAAAGGAGCACATGCTTGGCTTTTGTCGGTAAAGAGAGAGTATAACAGTATCACAGGCAGCTCAGATATATGATGCATGTTTGTTAATATAATAAATTCTTTGCCACTGTCAGTATCTCATTAAAAATTATTTTCCTTATTGTTTATTTCTGACAAAAAAAACCCAAAAACCAAAAAGTATTGCATGAGAGTGCACATACACATGTGCATTCTCTTGATGTAACTTTCCCAACTCACAGGGCACATCAACTCACTATTTCTGCTTTTAATAAACTTGCTGTGTGTTCCTGACCAGATGGCACTCTCCGCAAATTCTTTCTGGACCCAGCATCTCATTGGCATGTCTCAGTTCTCTCCTCCCACACCATTAACAACATATACTTTTAGAACATACATAGAGACAAACATAAAAACCACGTTTTCCATTTAAAACTATAATCACATGCCAGGTAAAATAAATATGTATAGGTACCTTTAAGTCCATCATGCCTTCTTAAAAGATCAGCATATATATATGCATATTTTTAACTTAATATTTTATGTATGCTAAGTTAGATGAATTTGAATGAGAGCTCTCAACATTTTTTTCAAGTTATATATTTCTTAATTCTATAGTGATTCATCCAAACACTTAAACACTTCAGCCCAAAGACAGATCCAAATCTACTGCCAGCAACAAGCAACACATCCAACAAGATAAAACATCTGGTCAAATCCTATTTCTCCAAGGAGTTTTTGAAAAGTTCTGCAATGAGGATTGAAAACAAAAGTCTCAAGAGGCCAAGACAAACTTCTGTAGGATTAAAGTCCACCAAAACAAGAACAAGACAGAGGGAGAAACACGGATCCATCAAAGATACTATTCCTAAGTAACAGATTTACCCAAGATCAAGACCCATGTCCCCAAACCAAAACAAGTCACACATACCTGAGAAATCAGCCTCCCCAAGTTTTTCTGCAGAGGAAACAAGATTAGGAGTCTTGATTGTGGTAAATATTTATACCAATTTTCGAATTCCAGGTCTGGAACACCTGAAGTCATTTTATTTGAAGATAAGATTACTTCTTTTAATACTTTCCTAAAGAGTAAAGCTATTCTTTCATATTCTTTAGAGTATGAAAGTTTCAAAGAAAACAAGAAACCAAAATAGATTTTAGATGCTTGTAAGTTTAAAAACATTTACTCCACTTCTTACTTAAAATTGATGTTTACAATAATTGTTATCAGTTTCACTGCAAAGGGTTTGTTTACATATAGACAGAATCCCCTACTCCTTGTTTAAGAGATGCATATACAAGATTTCCCAAGAGGGACAGAAAATCATGAAGTCAAAATAAGATGAATGTTTTTAAGATGAATGTTTAATCCCATTACAGAATATTAAGATTTCAAATTGCAAAACTTTACCATAGTCTGTTTTGTGAGAGCTACACGAAGTCAAATGGTCTGCCAAGAACTGCCAAGAGGCATCAGTCTGATTTCTCTGTCTTTTAACATGGGGAGGAGGTATTAGGACCTCCTCTGGGTAAACAGCAGACAGTGCAGGTAAAGGGCTGGCAGACTTGGCCTGGGTATGAACTGACAGCCGAAAGGAAAAAGTTTTCTTCCCAAAGCCGAGGCAGAGTTCCTTTAAAGTATAGATTAGAATGTGTAGATAAGATCTGGTTGGGCCAGGGAGGAGTCATCAGGCCTCATGAAAGTGGACTCACTTGAAACCCCTTCCCATAATTTACATCCCTCTCTTCCCGCGTTTATTCTAGCCTACATAAGTGTGTTCTAACCAGAAACCTGTGTTCAGCTCTTTGAGGAAGAATCCCAGCTGAGGCCACACGTGTAATAAATCTGCCTAAAATTCTTTCAAAAGAGTGCTGGTTTGGTTTTTCCTGAAGAGCCATTAACAATGTAAGCAAATGGGCTTTGAGAAAAGCCCAATTCCAGGTTCTTTTGTGTCTCTTGAACATGCCTCCTTTCAGAATACCTCTTTCACAAATATTATTCTAGTCTCTCTTACTACTTGCGTAAATTCCTCCAAATCTTGTCTTTCATTCATTCTTGAGCAATCATCTTACTTAAGAGTCGAAGTTACTTTTCTTAATGATTTCTTACCAAAAAGAAAAACTACCCTCCTGGCCTTCCCGTTTAGAAAACACATCTATTTTCCTTTTTCTTCCAAACCCTAAAGCCTAGCTCTTCCCTCTACTGGCTTGAAAAGAAAAGGAAAAAAAAAATAAACAAGAGATGGCCAATTAAAACCCCCTTTTCTCTTTACAGATGACATTTGTATTCCAAAGGGCAGTCCACTCCTTCCCAGAGTATCTACCCCATAATTTACATTTGCATTTAAAAAGGCCTGCTTTACCTTCTCAGAGTCCCTAGGCTTCTGCTAGCCTTGTTCTGCAGTTTGCTTCCTCATCCAAGCCATCTTGCTAGGTGAAGATGGGTGTTTGGGAGACACACAGTCTCCAGGAATGGGCTGATCCTTGGCTCTCTACCACCGTTGCTAAGAGGAGCAGTCCCAGAGTTATACATACTCCTTCCTCCAACATCCTGGCTGCACACAATGAATGGCCCCAGTTCTAAACCATTTCTCCCTAACTCTGCCCCAGCAAAACAGATCCAACTCTCTAATTCCCAGTCTCCCAAAAAGGGTGTGACCCATTAAGACTAAATTCTTGACAAAGCACCCTTCTCCATTTCCCAGGCTGATGGAACTTCTTGGGAGGGGGAAATTTTAAGGAGTCAAGGAAGAGGTAGGACAAATATGGAAAAAGGGTGGGCCTGGGTCTCTGACCTAGCAGTGAAAAATTTCCAAGCCAGCTAGTCAGTTTCTCTAAGCAAATGTAACAGTTTTGACCACATGTTAAGCTGTGTAACTATCTTCAAAGACAAAGAGCAGTAGAAGTCACAACAGGAGTGAAATTTACTCTAGCAATTGCAAAAAAGAAATGAGCGTTTACTGGGAGTGATATGAAACCCTATGAGAGAAAAGTGGGACAAAAGGGCTTCTCCAACATATCTTTTATTATCCCACCAGAGTCACCACCTAATATGTTAGTACAAGTGTCTTGGGGTTTTGCTTCAGGCTTATTGTGAGTCCTCCAGATTTCATCAGACCCACCCACTCTGGGAACCCAGAAGGTAGTGCAGCCAATAATAAGCAAAGAAAAGTGAGAGTGTTTGAAGGCAGTACATCCTCCAAGAGCTAGAATAAGGAGGGGCAATATTCTAAGAGGGCAATAGGCCTCCAGGAGATTCAGGCTGAGTTTTTTAATGAGTCTAGTAGCTCTTATCCCCTCCCAGATGTGTCTTCCGGGTGGGCTAAGGGTCTTGATTGGTCTGTCAGTCCCTTTTAAATTGATAGAAGGATTTCACATTGGCCCTATTTCATGGTCTGCTCCCTTTTGATTGGAGGATGGCCTCTTCCCCCGCCTTCCCCACTCATGTCTGATTCATTATCTAGCAGAATGACTGTGGATTATACCTCCAAACCAACTCTAAAGCAAGTCTACATCATCAGCTCATTTATTGGCTGTCCACACCTGCCAATTAATAGCTCATAAGAGAACCAGACTTTCTAATGGGATGCGCCTGTTCTGCAGGGGAATGCAATGCTTGTGAGGGGGTGCATGAGCACTGATGAATCATATGATTGCTGCAACTTGTAATGCTATTTAATATGAATAAATGGCAGAGCTGTAGGGAATCGGATGGATTTGAAGGAGTGACCATAGGTGGGCTCTCCACAGATAGGAGTTTTATGTTTGGGATCTGACAGACTTTCAGATTATTTCTGACAGTGGGAAGAATAATTGTCCTTTGCCTAAATTCTTGTCAAATTGTCTGAAGCAGATGTTGACATATTTGTGATAGCTCAGTTCATTTGCCTGGGAAAGCACAAATGTCCATAATTAGCCTCCAATTATTCAACATGTGGCTTCTCTGCTGTTCTCCTTCCTACTGACTTTTGATAGTTTACTTATCAGCTCATGCATAAGAAGTCATTAAATCAAATATGTCTATCTCACTACTCATGAATAGACCTGGCAAACAGATTTTATGGCAGCAAACTACAACCATTGGCCAAAAGAAAGTGTTTGGACTAGCCTTGTGCTATGGATAGAGTTCTGTCCCTCCCTAAAAGGTGTGTTCGAAGTTTGCCCTCCAATACCTCAGAATGTGATCTTATTTGGAGACAGGGCTTTTACAGAGATAATTAAATTAAAATGAAGGTATTAGAGTTGACTCTCACCCAATATGACTGGTGGTCTTAAAAAAGAGGGAAATTTGAATTGATAGACATACATCCTGTAAAGAGAGCTAGGTAGAAGATAGCCATACATAAATAACTCAAGTAGACAGGCCTCCCTTACAAACCTCAGAGGGAATTCAACTTGCTAAAACCTTGATATTGAACTTCTAGTTTTCAGATCTGTGAGACATGTATCTTTACTGTGTAAACACCCAGGTTTTGGTACTGTTACCACAGCCCTAAGAAACTAATATTAGATTTAAAATCCTACTTAGGTATTTATTCCTCCTGACATCACTGTTATTTGTGTCTCCCTAGCTTTCCTCAAATGGGTGCCTGGGTAAAGTAGTTAGTAACAGCAGTAATATTGGGTTCTAATCTCTAGAAGCAGAATTACTAGGCTAAGACTCTATCTACATCTTTGGTAGACATTAAAGAGTTTTTGCTCTAACACTGATGCTCTTTTACACTCTGACCTTGGCCTTATCTATTCTATGACCTAGCCTGATTCGAATAAATCTCATATAAGAGAAAACTGTATCTCTGTTTGACCAAACTTCTATAAAATTTATGTGACTACAGAACAATTTTGTCATATAACACATGGAGCATCTTTTGGGAGTTACTATTTACTGCGCTTTGATCTTCTGGGAATGTATAAGGTGACTTTTCAAGGAGAAATCAGTATTAGACACTGGGTTTGGAAATAGAGGTCTTGAAATGTAGTCATCAATCTAAGGAAAGCAACATTTGAGACCAGATCATTCTTTGTTGTGAGGGGTCAGTCTTTGTACTGTAGGATATTTAGTAGCATCTCTGACCACTTCTCACTAGGTGCGACTAGCACGAATAGCACCCGTTTCCCACCCATGACTAACTGTATCCAGGAATTATCAAATGTCCCTTGGGAAACAAAATTGCTACTGATTGAGAAACAATAATCTAAGATCACTTAAAAAGTTCACATATCGACTCTCATTTTCCGTATGAAAAGTGCCAAGATAGGAGACGGAGACAGAAGATTGTTAGTTATGTGTATGTGTTTGTGTGTGTGTGTGTATAACTGTCTTGGGTGTCATGGGGGTGAGGGGGACAGAATGTAGAAGTCTTCCTGGAAGACTTTTTAAAACAGAAGCAAAGAAAGGGCACAAGTAAATTCCAGGTTCCATTTATTCTGAGACCTCTGTAACTTTACTGGGATCTTAGTAACTTCCCCATTTTTTTGCTGGTTTTGTTGTCATTTGGCTATTTCTCCATATAGCAAGTGTTAGGAAAACTCTTATAGATTGTCAGGTCACTTATCATTTAAATGAAGATGAATTTGCAAGTTGAATCAAGGTTAATGATTCTTCACCTTTTGAAAACATCTCAGTCTAAATATCAGAGAATCTTAGCACTGAAAAGCAATTTAGAGATCTGCTGGCCCACACCTTGGTATTATAGATAAGAAAAGTGGAGGCCAAAGAAGTTGCATGATTAGGTCAAGGGCACTCATAATAGTGTCAAGGATGGACTTTTGATTAAGGTTGGAAAGTTCTTTACTTTGAATATCATGAGCAAAAAATAAGTTCTACTTCTGTCTCTTATCTTTTATAAAAGTTAGTTATTACAAGGTTTAGTTTTTTAATTTTTTTAGAACTGTGTGATATTGTTGTTCAGTTAGTTCAATTTCTTATATTTGTTTTCCAGGGTGCTTAGAGTTCTCAGTGTTTTACTTCTATCTAGAAGTTTCTACTTGATGAAATTTCATGCATTAACTTTTGTGCCTGAGACTTGATTTTGGCTGCCTTAATGTTATGGTAGCTTAAACCAAAAGACTCAGAGTTAGTCATTGGATTGACCAGTATAATCTCATTTGGTCATTTCTGTTTCATGAATGGGTATGAATACACTGCATTCATTCCATTTTTTCCTTTTAATGATATGTTAAAGCTCTCGAATCCTAGTGTAATATTAAGAAAAGGCTACTGAAGCAATGAATTTTACTTAGGTGGCAATCTTCTAAACTTTGTGAAAGTGTGAAAACCCTCCCTGAAGGGTGATCTTGTATTCATCTCTTCTCTGTCATATATCAATTTTTCTTGGGAAGTATTCTTAATTCTTTTATAAATGTTTTTTATTTTATTGCTATATAGTCTTTCAGTTGTGTAATATTCTATAATATATTTATATATTTTATTGAGGATAGAAATTTAGGTTGATTCATGTTTGGGGCTATTATAAATGATAAATTACAAATCTCTGGTACCTTCAGCTGAACATACAAGAATTTCTATAGGGTTTACATCTAGAAGGGAATTTCTGGGTCACAGTTTATGCTCAAGAATAAACTTGTGCTTGTTGTTGGTGATTTCATTGTTTATAAATGCCCCAAGCATAGTATTCAAGTGCCGTCTAGTGTTCCTAAACACAGAAAGCAGTCGTGTGCCTTATAGAGAAAATATGTGTGTTAGGTAATTTTTTCAGACGAGAGTGATAGTGTTACTGACTATGAACTCAGTGTTAATGAACCAAAATATATATTAGACAAGATGTATGAAAATAAACGCACATAAAACAAGGTCATGTATTGAGTGACAAAAATATACTTTGACGAGACTTGGAGAAAATTATTCTTTACTGCTCTTAGGAGAGTGGTTCAATATTTGTTAATTCATTGCTTGTGGCAACTTTATAGAATATAACTACTGCAAATAACAAGAACCAATTTTAGCTGGAAATTTGCACTTTTATCAGCAATATATGAGAGTTCCCAATGAATCAAAATTTTGAAAACCTTTATTAATGTCATATTTAAAAAAAAATTGCCTCTTTGGTAGATGTAAATTAGTATTAAATTATTATCAATTTGCATTTTTCTCATTGCTAATGAAATTGAATATTTCCAAAAGTTTGATGGCTATTTTAATATTCTCATTTTTGAATTTCTACTCAGTCTCTTGCAAATTTTCATGTGTTGTCTGTTAATGATTTTCACTTAAAAATTATAATTTGGATACTAATTCTTTATCAGTTCATTTCACTTTATGGGTACTTTTGATAGAAACTTTTAACTTATTGTTTAATGTAATTGAATTTATTCATATTTCTTTATGTTCATGCTGTTTGTATTCTGTTTAAGAAACTGTTATTGAAAGATCATGAAGACATTTTCCTATGCTTAATTTTCATACTTAGATAAACAATTCATCTGGAATTGATTTTTTGTGTAAGATATAAGATAATGGTCAAATTCTTTTTTCCCCCTATGAATATTAAATTGACCCAGCACATTTATTGAAAAGACCATTTTTTCCCACTATTGTAATGTCATTTTTGTCATAATCTACTGTCCATATGTTTTTCAGTTTGTTTTGGTACTGCTCTATACCAATGGCCTATTCGTTTATCTTTGCACAAATACCATGGTTTTAATTACTGTAGCTTTATAATACATAAATATGTAAGTCTCCTTTGTTCTTTTTCTGTGAAATTTTCTTGATTGTTTTCAGTCTTTTGCACATTTTCAATTCCATAAAGGTTTTAGATATATTCAAAAATTTCCACAAAAATGGGTGAAATTTCATTTACTTTGTAGATTAAAATGAAATAATTAAAATCTTTATGATATTTAATTTTCAAATCCATGAATATGGTATATGCCTCCACTTAATTAGCTTCTCTTGTTATTCCTCAACAAAATTAGCAGTTATCTCCAGAAAGATCTTACATACCTTGTAAAAGATTTCTATTAATTAATATTTTGATACATTTGTAAGTGATACATTTCATATTTCATTTAATGACATTTTTGGTGGGAATGCAGAAATGCAAATGTTTTGTTTCATATCCAGTAACCCTATTACTGAAGTTTTTCATTATTATAAATTATACATTGATTATTATGGATTTTCTATGAACATAATTATATCACCCAATAATGACTGTTTTGATCTTTTGGGACGCTGATTAAATATAGATATTCTCATGATCTCCATGTCTCTTAATTCTTTTGATTTGCCTTATCTCTCTCCCTATTTCAGATAATTTCTTCTGACCTATGTTCCAGTTAACTCTTCTTTAGCTTTGTTTAAAGTTATCTATATTTGCTGTGTTTAACTTTAATTACTATAATTTCTACAAATTTTATTTGCTTTTTTCACATTTGCTTAGTACTTCTCTATATATTTTCACATTTCCTGTATGTATTTTCAAGTTTGACTTTTATTTCTTTAAACAAAACAAGCAGTTATTTTATATTCTGTGTCTGATAATTTGCTTTCTGTGAAGTCTTTGTAGGTCTGCTTCTACTGTCTTTTTTTGTTTTTAAGCTGAACATCAATCATGAGTCCCTTCCCATGTGTTTAGTGATTTTTGACTGTAAAATGCGTATTTACATATATTTTGATTTTTTTCAAAATTATCTGAGATCTAGGATAAAGGTGCATTTCTCCAGGGGATTTGTGCTTGCTTTTGTGAGCTATCTGGTTCAGAAATCTAAAGGAAATAGAATTTTCTGAACTGTAGAATGTTAAGGACAATTCTTAAATGAGATAAAATAGTCAAAATATTTTTTTTTCCTGGGCGAAAAACAAAGCTGATATTGTTTCAAGCAAGAAACTATCCTGGGAGAACTGCTTATTAAGTTATATTATTCTATAATTTGGAGAAAAAAGTTTTGGCAATTCAAAAAGCAAGATAAATTATTCTGGGCCCAAATGACAATTATCTGTCAAAATGTGTGACTCGTGGTATTGAGATTCATTCTTATTCTGGGCGCTGTGCCATAAGTATTACTATGTCTTATTTTTAGAGAAATTTCAGTGAAAAATGATTATATCCTAGTAGATTGAAAATAATCACTTCCTTACTGTCTCTTGGCTATTTATTGTCTGAACATTCCTGGAGCATTCTATTATGAATGAAAGCAATATAGTAAGACATTATTTTAAGGGGCTTGGCAATATCAGGTGAAAATGATCTTTTTTTGCTTGAAAATTTTTGATCAATTATAACTGGATTTCTGTAATATCATGCCATCCTTATTTCAGATTCAATGAATATTTACTAAGTATTTGTAGCATTGTGGTGAGTGTTTCACACATAACATGTCATTTCTCTATCACTGTATTATAAAAAGTGTTAAACACACAAAATGATGGAAAGAATTCTACAGGAAGTATTTGTATACCCAAACCCAGATTTTACATTTTATACAGTTTGCATTTTGCTTTATCAACTTCTTATCCATTTGTTTATCTTCCTCTATCATCAATTGACCTTATTTTTTCTTGCATTCCAAAGTAAGCTTCACCCCTAAAAACTTCATTTAGTATGCATACCCTTAATTAGAATTCAATATTCATTTAGTTTTTGAGATAATTTTTTTTCTGTGAAATTCAAAAATCATAGATTCATAAATTCAATACATTTTGATGAATGTATTCACCACAACTGGTGTCAAATAAGAGTATTTCATCACCTCAGAAATTTCTTAGGTCTCATTACAGTTATTTCTTATCTACCCACCTCCTAATCTCCTAGCCAACCAATATTCTAATCTTTTTCTTATAAATTTTGTTCTTTCAATTCTATGTGCCTTCATAGTGAGCGTGCGTGCGTGCGTGTGTGTGTGTGTGTGTGTGTGTGTGTGTGTTTAGTGCTATGCAATTTTATCGTGTGTATATATTTATGTAACCACCATTACAGTCAGGATATAGAGCAGTATCCATCACAAAATTCTTTGTCCTATGCTTTTATAGCAATAATCACCTCTTTCATCCACCCATAGTCACTGACAACCACTTATCTTATCTCGTCTCTGAAAGGTTTTTCTGGGCTCTGCGAGGAAAGAAAGTCAATTAAACAAAAAGTCGAATAGCCAGGGCTTTACTGGGGTTTGCGTACCTGGACGAGATTCCCCAATCCGCAGAACGAGGGCTGGGGAAGTCGCGCCCGAACAAAGAAAAGCGCGTTTTTTAAGCAAAGGAATTTCGTGGGCTTCATACGTCGTGATTGGGGATAGGTCTTGTGAATCCAGGTGTGGGTTCCATCCCTTAATCTGACGTCAGTCACCTTTCCCGGGTATGGCCACTGCTGCTTTTGTCCCTGGGCCAGTCTAACATTCCAACCTCTTTGATAGGATAAAGGGGTGCCGTGATCAATCTGGCTACTTCCCGCTGACAGGTGGGGCGTAGAGGGGAGGGGTCAGAGATTGGTGTTGTCTGGCCCAGTCTGGACAGGAGAGTAGGCTCTGGTCTGGAGCAGCATCTGGTTGAAGGTAACCTGGGAGGTTTTGTGGATCCTGTCCTGGAGGAATCCGAGGACTGGGGGTGATAAGGAATATGCAGCTTCCAGGTGACGCCGAGAGAGGTGGAGACCTGTTGCATGATCTGTGAGATGAAACCTGGGCCGTTGTCTGACTGGAAGAAGGTAGTCCCAATCGCGGGATGATGTGGCCGAGGAGGACTTCAGCTACTGTGTCCACTGTTTCCCTTGTCGTGGGGAAGGCCTCAATCCAACCTGAAAACGTGTCAACAAAGATTTAAGGTAACGAAGTTTTTTGTGAGGGGGCATGCATGTGAAGTCAATTTGCCAGTCTTGTCCTGGGAGATGTCCGCGCAGTTGGTGGCCTGGGACTTGAGGCTTCAGTTTTCCCTGGGCCGATGTCTGGGAGCAGATGGAACATCTGGAGTGGATCTCCTTGATTATCTAGAAGAGGGTGGGATGGGTAAACAGTGGAGATAAAAACTTCATGAGGGCTTTTGGGCCAGTGTGTAGTGTCTGATGTATCTCTGAGAGCAGTTGGGAGGCCTGTCCCTGCGGCAAGGCTATTTTGCCATTGAGAAATATCCATCCTTCATTTTTCAGGTGTCCCCCCTGTTGGAGGAGGGTAGAGAGTTCCTGGGAAGAATATTCGGGGCGAATATTAGCAGTCAGGAAAAGTATAGGGTGTGGTGGTGGGGTATGTGCAGTGAGTCCTCTAGCCACCGTATCCGCCCGGGCATTGCCACGGGAGACAGGATCTGATGATGTCTGGTGCCCCTTGCAATGGACTACTGCAGTAGCAACGGGTAGGTCTATGGCCTGAAGAAGCTTAGCAATTAGGGAGGCATTAACAATAGGTGACCCTTTGATGGTTATGAAGCTCCTTTCCTTACATAAGGCCGAGTGGCTGCGGACCATTAAGAAGGCATATTTGGAGTCCGTATAGATTGTGACCCTTTTTCCTCTAGCCAAGATTAGGGCCCTGGTGAGAGCAATGAGCTCAGCCTTCTGGGAGGTAGTGCCCTCGGGAAGCTTGTTGGCCTCTAGGGTTTCAGACAGAGTGACTACCGCATATGCCGCTCGTCTTTGACCATTGGCTCCAAGCACTGAGCTTCCATCTACAAATAGAATGAGATCAGAATCGGGCAAGGGTTTGTCAGATATGTGGTCTAGAGGCTGGCTGAGAAAGTCTAACATCTCAGGGCAAGAGTGGGTAGGTTCTACTTCTATAGTGGGGCTTGGGAGGAGGGTAGCTGGGTTAAGCCATGGCGAGAGCCAGAGGGACAGGATAGTTCCTTCAATGAATAGGAGGTGATATTCCTGTAGACGGGAGGGGCTGAGAAGGGAAAGAGAGCGGTGGGATAATAGGTCTGTCAAGCGATGTGAGGAGAATACAGTTACAGGTTGGCATAGGGTGAGCTTTAGGGCCTCCTTTCCTAGTTCTGCTGCAGCACCCAATGCCCTGAGACATGGCTGCCGTCCAAGTGGGGTCGGATCAAGCTGTTTTGATAGGTAGGCCACTGGGCGGTATGTCGGGCCCACTGGCTGAGCCAGGACCCCAATTGCAACTCCCTGCTTCTCATCCGTATAGAGATGAAAAGGGCGAGAGGGGTTTGGGAGGCTGAGGGAGGGGGCCTGGAGCAAGGTGTCTCGCAAAACGGTGAAGGCCTTTTGCACCATCTTAGGAGATGTGAGGGGACCTGTGGGGGTATCCTTAGCTGTGTCATAGAGCGGCTTGGCCAATAGAGCAAAGTTGGGGATCCAGTGTCTAAAGAGCCCCACCAGCTCTAAGAAGGAAAGGATCTGATCTCCCGATGTAGGTCACTGGAGATTGTGGAGAAGTTGGGTACGGTCTGCTGTAAGGCTGAGGGATGTAGGAGAGAGAGAGAGAGAGACCAAGATAGATGACCTGCTGCTTTGATAGTTGGGCTTTATCAGGAGAAATTCAATATCCTCTCTGGGCGAGGAAGTTGAGAAGGGTGGCAGTCTGTTGGGACGGCACTTACCCTGGTTCGTAGTCTGGACGGGAGGGGTGGCCACGAGGCCTCGGGGAGTGGGGAGAGGAGCGGTCCTCAGCAGACAACAACTCCACCCGGGTTTTGGCACCAAATGAAAGGTTTTTCTGGGCTCCGCGAAGAAAGAAAGTCAATTAGACAAAAAGTCGAATAGCCAGATCTTTATCGGGGTTTGCGCACCCGGGTGAGGTTCCCCAGTCCACAGAAGGAGGGCGGCAGAACGAGGGCCGGGGAAGTCGCGCCCGAACAAAAAAAGCGCGCTCTTTAAGCAAAGGAATTTTGCGGGTTTCATACGTCGTGATTGGGGATTGGTCCTGTGATTCCAGGTGTTGGGTTCCATCCCTTGGTCTGACGTCAGCCACCTTTTCCAGGTATGGCCACTGTTGCTTTTGTCCCAGTCTAACAGTCTCTACAATTTTTTTTATCCAGGATGTTGGTTTTATCAATAATTCCTTACTGCCGAACCCAAGCTGTATTCCACAAACTGCACTATGTTTAACTTTCACTCATTTCCTTCATGACTGCCTTACCTACCTGCCTTCACACATTTGTTGAGCACCTATTCCATGTCAACGTTATTCTGGGCACTGAAGCAAATAAGGTGAAGTCCTGTCTTATGGAGCTTGCATTCTAGTGGGGAAGACAAAAAAATAAAGAAAAAAGGACAGGAAAGGAAGAAGGAAGGAAGGAAGGGAGGGAGTGAGGGAGGGAGGGAGAGAGAAAGGAAGAAAGGAAATCCGGAGAGTATTAAGTGTTATGAGGGAAATAGTTAAGTGAAGGTGAGTGTAGGGTGACAGGATGGTAGCCCAAATGAACCATCACTGATCACCCAGCATGATGGAATTTTCTCAGCTTGTCTTTGTGGTACTTTTCTTTTGCTGTCTTCTGTTTTCATTTTTCATCTCCCCTGCTTGATTGTAACCTCCTTGAGGTTAGGGGCTGAACTTTTTCATGTTCAGATTTTCACTAGAGCACAGTGGCTCAAATGCATAATCCTTATTTTTTAAATAAATGCCATTTTGGAAAAATGGAGCAAATTACATTTTCCTTTCCTTTTCTCTTATTTCTCAGGTCATTTGCATGAAACATGGTCTCTGCTTCTAAGAAATCCTTTGCTCCTACTGAGCTGTACCCACCTGCATCTTCAGTCTTTGTAGTGACAGCCACATTGTTACATTCACAAGATGAAAGACCTCTCAATTGTGCTCCTGTCCTCATAATGAGAATTACCAGCAGGCCTGGAAGGATTCCTATGTAATGTAAGCCTGTTATCCTGAAAATGTCTTTAATAATAAATGAAGAAGACAGACAGAAAGGACAATATATTTATTTTCTTTATTATGAAAATCCCTGTAGATTTTTAGTGCCCAAATTTTAAAGTATAAAAGAAAGGAATCTATCCTTTCAGAGCTTTGGTTCTATTATCATGAAAAAAATTCAGTTTGGAGAGAGATAATGATTCCTTTAGAAGTGGAAGAATTTCTAAAGATTATGGAGCCACCTCAGGTGTTGTGTGTGTGTGTGTGTGTGTGTGTATGTGTGTGTTTACTTGCAGTTTCAATAAGGGATGTTAGATTATTTGTGACCAGTTACTTTAAAGAGGAAAGTGGATTCTGATTAGGAATATGAGTTTGAGTTACTCTGAAAACCTTTAAAAAGTATAATCATAGTTCCTCATATGAGAAGCTGCCTTTTTACAAGATGGTAGAGAAAACTCAGTAGTATCGAATTCTCGGAATGTACAGTGCTAGAACAGGAAAGAGCAGTAGTGACACAACTTATTCATCCTACAGACATGAAAGTGAGAGTGAGAGCCGAAAAAGGATCTGGAGATCATACAGCCATGCAGTGATTGAGGCATGCTTACAACTTAAATCTTTTGACCTGGTCACTTTCTCTTCATTATAGATATGTGAAAGAGCTTGGTGGACTGTAAAGTGTTATCCATAATATACTGTCATCTCAGTCTAAGAGTGTCTTAATTTGATCTCTCTGGTGCTTACTCTACTTGTGTATAAAATAGGTGGTGAGAGTTGATGTCCAAGTTCTCTTTGACTTCTAAACTTCATTCTTTCATGGCTCTTAAATGGATCTAGTGGTTGAAAGAACTGTGGAATCCACCAAGAATCATTTGACTTTTGTCTCCATTGACTCCTTCAGTTTCACCTCTTGCCACTTCATGCTAGTCTTCATGGTTGTCTCTGAGATGATTTGCAATGCTATACAGATGTTTATGTCTTTCAGCAGACTTTGACATCCGGGAATTGGTTGATGGGTGGAGTCAGTTTATCTTGTATGGAATAATGAGGGTATTAAGTTTCAGTTCCCATGAGCCACCGCTAAACATTGAAGTCCCTTGGTGCTACTTTGCTGATGAAAGGAGCTCAAGGTGAATTTCTTCTGAGCCTTCATCAATGAGGACATCATGAAGCTAGTCACTTCCATCTGGTCACACCTGAGCATGCCAAACCATGTTTCATGAAGAAATCTCTGGAAAGATATGTGAAGACCCAGAAAAAGGATAGTTCCTTGGGTTTTTAGAATATCTAGTGTATGCAGGCAGCCTCTGTAGAATTCTGTGAGACTTCACAAAAATGTGAAGCTTCTTTCTGCAGCTAGAGGATGGGAAAAGCTCAGTCATTCTTTGAAATTCTCCGAGGGTTTTCCCTGTGACTTTTCTGAGTGATTTCTAATGTGTTTGTCTAAGTAATTCTAACTCTGGCTAATGCTAATTGCTGCTGATTGCTGGTCATTTGTTGGCAATAGCAAGTGGCTGTCCTGGCAGCAATAAAGGTAAATGCCAGGGTAGCATGAATAGGGACGGAATGGGTTAAATTGCACTGAGGTACTTAGACCCAGAAGCCCAGGTTGCTGAGGCAATCCAACAAGTCACTTAGCAAGGGGAGCCTGGAATAAAATGTCTTTTTCGAGCTTAGGACCGCTAAGAGTATGGAAACAGAGGGCATGACTCTGGCAGCAATTGGGATTCTGCTTTAATTTTCATGCTAAATGACAAATTGAACTTGGCCACCAAGCTTGAGGAAAGCTTCTTCTCAACACCTTGGTATCAGAATTTTAAGGAATCAAAGATAAAATAAGAAAGACAATACCAGATGGAAATAAGGAAAGTAAAGGTTTATAATAACCTGATCAAAATTAATGTAGGTGTGCACATGCTATGTAACAGAAAAGTAATTCCAGACTATTGAGACTGCTAATCATTGTTGACAATCCCCTCTTCTCTCTAGCATAGTTATGAGGGAGGCGTTTCTCCTTCACTCCTGCTTTTCTTTCTCTCCTGGGCTGGCTTGGGGATGTGGACAAGAGCAGTTCTTTTACCAGGTCATTACATCTCTCATTTAGGCAGTAAGAGATGGATATGTGTGTGTGTGTGTGTGTGTGTGTGAGAGAGAGAGAGAGAGAGAGAGAGAGAGAGAGAGAGAGAGAGAGAGAGAGAGAGAGAGGAGAGAGAGAGAGAAAGGAGAGAGAGAGAGAGAGATCCTTTATCTGTGCTTTTTACTAGGAAAGCAACGAGTGCCATAGATGCTCTAATAGATTTCTATTTGTTTCTCACTAACCAGAATTATGTTACAATGACCCCATTACATGCTTCCTTACTTGGCCCCTTTACATGCCCACCCACTCCTGCTCTAGCTGCAAAGAAGACTGAGAAAACAAGTGCTTGGTTTTTCCATCCTGTAGAGTATACAGTGACAAGGAAGTAGGAGTTGGGAATAATTCGTGGGTCAACCAGCTACTGGTTATTTTCCCCCCATTCTTTTGTCGATAACTACCTATTTTATCTGGTATTGGTGAACTAATGAAAAATTCTTTACTTTATGGATATTTAAGGTGATGCATGTGTCTGATATATTACATACTGATTTTAAAGTTTAACTCAATGTATTTTGTTTTTACTTTTTTTTCTATCTCTGGGTTTGTGGGGAATAGTTCATAGGAAAGCCCATGAGTGCTAACAATATGCCTATAGATCAGGATTTGAGTGGAGAGCCCTGAGCACATTCTCTGGCATATAGCAGATATTCTGCAACTTGTGACTATTACCCTTATTCATCATTTCTATCACTTCTACCATCAAAAGGGGCTTGAAGGATAAAGGAAAATTTTGGAGGGAAGTGACTGACTATGTAGACGGTGTTGACAAATGGGGTTTGGATGCATGAATTGTGGTTTAAGACACCACGATGATGCAGTCTTGTCTATAGGTGAGGAATGACTGGGGTGCAGAAGGTACTTGTACAGAAGGTAGAAAGCAGATTTAGAGTGTTTTAAACTGAAAAGGGAAGGAGGAGAGAAATCACAGTCAGATAAGTCAGTAAAATCAGTTCTATAGAGAATGATAATTGAGAATTAAAAGGATGATATTGTGGGAATTTGTTTTGATTCCTACAGTTGAGAGTGAGCTAGAGATTATAATACTCTTCATTGCCCTCTCATTGGATTGACCTCATTGTATTACAATGTATGAGAGAGAGAGTGAGAAATATGAACACAGCTAACTCAGGATTCAAACAGTGAGAGTCTTCCACCCTGTCTGTAGCCTAACTGAAATATATTAACTTCTCCTTGTCTCATTTTTCTTTCTCACTGTGTTATAACTTAATTCTTCCTCTTCTTTTTTTAAAGGAAATGTAAAGTCAGGAATGATGGTGAGTAGGCAGGCAGGCAGGAAGAGGGAGGAAGAAAAAGCTCTTAATTTTATTTTTATTTAGTTGTTCACTCTGGTTTTCTACTCATGGACCAGACACTCAAACCTAGGGGTATGTGACCTATGCTCCTTTGGAGGCAATGAACCTAACTGCTACTCCACCAGGGCGCACCATAAATTGATTCTTAACAAACCATTTCATGACCTTTTGGTAATATTATTGGCATCTAGGAGACTTTAGTGGCATCAAGATAATTCCCACAGGACAGTGGTAGATATAGCCAATCAAGGTTTAGTTAGCAAATCCCTGACAATCACATATGAGACCCATGTGGGCAAATAAAAGGTGGGAGGTACTACGGCTGCCTGATGCTGATGGCAGTGTTCTTGCATCAGTTATCTTCTGAAGGAGGTTTCTGGTGATGCTTTATCTCTCTAGTCTGTTCTGGTGATTTAGGCGAAGACACACAAGGTAAGTTAATCAGATTTAAAGACATGATAAATATTGAAAAGTTTTCATTATTGAAGAGTGATTACATCTGTTACAGTTCTATGAGTTGAGCTGCAGAAAATTAGTTCTGTTTGAAGCTGGCTAACGTGAGGTGAGAGTGAGGGGGAATGTGAGAACTAATGTATTGAATATAATAAGATACAGTTGAGTCCTCAGAGCTCTGAGTGAGGTGAGGCAGAGAAGAATGACAAAAGGGATTAGCCCCAAGAGTAATGCATGACAGGAGGAAGGTAAGGAAATAGGTACCAGGTGAGAATGACCACAGAGCAGAAAGAGAACAAAATCCAAGCTGCCCCAGTAGAAGGGACCAGTGATTTTCCTGGGGAATATGAAGGAAGCTGCAATTCCCAGGATGCTGGAAAGCAGATGTCTTTAATATCTAGAACCTATGATAAGCTGGCCTGGCTCACCATCCGCTTTGGTAGAGATGAGGTGTGTGGGTTCCTCAAGATAGGTCCAGTAATCAGTTGGTTTCCTGCAACTCTTTCTGTTCTTAATCAGTTCCTATCTGCTTCCTTCAATCTCTGAATTATTGTAATGTGAGCTTTTGGGCAGGGACTTTGAAAATTGACTTTTTCTAAAGAAGTAGTTTTCAAATTTTCATGACTTCAACCCACAATAAAGAAATACATTTTGCATTACAAACACTAACGTATGTATATATAAAACCAAAAAAAGAATTTCATGAAATTTACTTTTACCACATTTGATGAACCCCAATGCAGTTTATTTCATTTTACATAAAGAATGCTTATCACAACACACTAAATTGATGTACATCCCATTAATGGGTCATGACCATAGTTGGAAAAAAATAATGATGTTAAAAGATTCAGGATAGACTTTTCTCCTTTTTTCATGTTAGGCACCTGGGCTGCCTTGGGTAGTAACTCTTGACTTACCTGATCCCATGGTTTGACTACCAGTGTAACTGACCAGGGGGTCAACCAAAGGACCCCATAAGTTCTTTGCCATTTAGTAACAGAAATTAGTCGAAGGTCAAACAATGCATTCGACAGCTTTTATTGGGCACTGGGATTCATGTGTGTGAAGACAGCAAAAGGGATTGGGTCCACATATGAGGAGACAGATTTGTGAGGAGACAGCTAGGGGATAGAGTACAAAGCTGCTCATTTGGCTGGTCACAGGTTGAATCTTTTAAGCAGTTTCTAGACAATCATGTTAGTGATTGATTTCTGCCAGAAGTATCAGGGTACTCCAATTGTCCTTTGTTTTTTTCTCCTGTTTCAAGAATACCTGAGAAAAATGCTGAGGACATATGTTACTCAATATTTTTCCACCCTAAATTGGTGGATTAAGAAATTGTAACAAAAAAGAAGCAGGGTAGGGAGGTTTCTAGGCTTCCTCTTCCCATGAGCATGGAATATCTTTCCATTTTTTTGTGTCATATTCTATTTATTTTAACAAAGTCTTAATTTCCAGAGTACAGGTATTTCATTTCTTTAGTTAGGTTTATTTTAAGGTATTTCATTCTTTTTAGTGTAGTTGTAAATGGGATTGTTTTCCTGATTTCTCTTTGCAATTTCATTACTTACAAATAAGAATGCAACAGATTTTTTAATATTAATTTTGTGGCCTCTCACTTTACTGTCTTTATTATCTCTAGCAGATTTTTACTGGAGTCTCTGGATAATGGAAATACCACATGATCCAGTTATTCCTCTGCTTCAGTATTTACCCTAAAAATACAACAATACTAATTCACAATGATATTTGTACCCCTATATTCATTGCAGAATTATTTAGAACAGTTAAGAGCTGGAAACAACCCAAGTGTTTGCTGACAGATGAGTGGATAAAAAATATGCATTACATATATACCTTACATATACATATACATATAAGTGATACTCACTTATCAAAAAAAAAAAAAAAAGATGATATCCTGCCATTTGAAGCAACATGGATGAACCTGGAGGAAATTATGCTTAGTGAGATAAGCCAAAAGGAGAAAGACAGACATCATATGATATTACTTCTATGCGGTGTATAGAGATATCAAGCAAATGAATAAATTAAATTAAACAAAAATAAACTTTACAAAATGAACTAAATCAAACAACAATATTCAAAAAGAGCAATCAATGGTTGCAGGAAAAGATGAGGGAGGGTTGGTGGGCAAGTGGAGTAAAGGGGATTAATTGCCTAGTGAAGGAAAAACTGAAATAGAGATGAACTTAATGTATTACATACAGAAGTTGATTTGTTATGATGTATGCTTTAAACCTATATAATATTATAATGTAATACCCCTTCAATATAATTAATTTTTAAAAGGTGATAAATATAATAAAGGGGAAATAAAGGATTTTCCAGTTGAAACTGCAGATTCCCATAGGTCAGAGAACCAACATTGTTCCTTTGAAGATTATACATTACAGGTATATGGCCTATGGGGCAGGTTGGACCTAAGGCAACTTCCAGCACAATGAAGTCTCACCCTTGGTAGATGTCTACCTCCAGTAGTGATGGTCAAAGAACACAATGTTAATTAGCCATTGTTTATGCTATAATCTACTGCTTTCCCCATCTACCTTGTTTTCCCTTCTGGATACCTACTTTATTCTTTTAATCAGATCAGGGAGTAGGAACTGGTGGTTATACACAATTTTAGTTGAGACAGGAAGTGAGGTGATGGAAAGAGAGGCATTAATAATCATCACAATAGAGAAGATAATGATTTCTATGATTTTAGTGAGATAAAGAGGGGGAACCTAGCAAGTAGGTTCCCTTATAATGGGGAAATTAATGGTTTCTAAAATCAGTGAACTTAACAGAGGAGATTCCACTTAACATTAATTACTGTATGGGGACAAAAGGGAGTGGCTTCCCTACGCCTGGCTCCCCATCTGTCTGACAGGGTACCTCTTGGCACCAATGAGATTCCTACCCCCCAAATATCTCCTGTATAGTAACTCTGGAACCTGAATTCTCTTTCGCTTTCCCCCTCCCGAATTCCAAGTCTTCTTTCTATATATATATATATATATATATATATATATATATATATATGCTACTGGAATATATATATATGCACTACTGGAATATATATATATATATATATATATATATGCTACTGGAATATATATATATGGACTACTGGAATATATATATATATATATATGCACTACTGGAATAACTTGAGAGTGAATATTTTATGTAGCAAACACTTTCGTATTGTGCATATTGTTTGGTGACTATCTTTAGCCCTGTGGGCAATAGTATATATAATCTTATCTTCACCTCACAAAGATCTCCTAAGCAATATTTTGACTGATGCAAGAGCTGACATCCCAGAAGCAGCTGTCTGTTATGCTGTCTTCAATGACATTTGTCAATCTTCCTCCTTACTTAGGAACAGGATGTGTGTATGATTTATATCCTCAAGCCATGCCATTCCAATGGATGAAGTTTCACTTGTTAATATTTAAAACATTCCTTTATAAAGCCTAAAGTTAATACAATAAAATATAAATGGCAAAATGACAGGCACACCAAGTTCTAGTAAAATTCCTTATTTTCCTATATATTCTCCGTGTATGAAATAAATATGCCAATGTAAGGCATCTCAAAATCTCTAGAATAATAGAATTTTAAAACTTCACTGAGTTTTGTTCAAATTTGGGGTCAATGTCTCTGTACCTTAAGGATATTTTCAAATAGGCTGGTGGTTTTTCAGCTTAAAATTTCATTAATCATATACGGATAAGTAGGAAAGATCTTAGAATTATTTTAAGAGAGTGCAAGCTTGGGCACTTAAAAATACAACATTTTTTTTCTGATTGAAAAATGAATATGCAATTATTGTAGAAAATTTTGAAATAAAAATATGTAAATCATAAAATAGTATAATTTTAATACCCATGGTTAGCTCTTTACATTTTTAGGTAAATTTTGCTCCAGTCTTTTTTGTCAATATATCTCAAATAAACTTATGTACTCATATGTTTACCAAGTTAGACTCAAACTCATCATAATGCAATATAGTTCCATATCTTTGCTAATCAGGCAGATGGGAAGAGAAAGGAGAAAATAGTTTTTTTTTAATTTACTTGGTTCTTCGTTTTGTTTATTCCCTCCAGTCCTGGGTCATGAGCTGAACCAAGTCCTTGGGCTTTACATGGGCTATGCCACCAGGGTACACCCATATTGTGTGATTAAAAAAAATTCACATTATATAAAGAACTTTCCCTCATGCCATTAAATATTCTTTGGAAAATATGTTTTGCATTTATACATTCTTGGTCATTCTTAAGCTATTATTCTTGATTCATCTGTAAGATATTAAAAGCATGGTCAAATCTTGCTATGTTCTACCTGCAAATTGTAAAATCCCTAAAAGCAATGGGAGATGTTAGAAACTTTGAAAGCATAAACAGTTGACATAAAAGCATAAACAGTTGACATAAAAGCATAAACAGTTGACATAAAAGCAATTTTAACATCAACTTTGTTTGCTTGCAGCTATACTCATAACTTATGAGTGCTTGTTGGACACACTGTTTTGTTTAATTTTCTGACAGCTTAGGTATTTGTTCTTAGTATTTGACTTTAGCACACTTCCTTCAAACCCCTTCTTTCTGTGATCTGGTAGGAATGCTATGCATGTTTCCTCGTGATTAATGTTAGCTGATGGTGCTAGTCAATTAAATCATCAGTGCCAACTTTAGAATTAGTGCCTTTTATTAATGACATTCTTTGACTAATAGATCTCTTTTTAAATGCCATGCTTCTATAGTAAGGTATTTCAATATGACCTAAGATGTTTCATTAGGTTACTGTTTTTTGTAAGTTTTTAAAGAAAGGAATTTGAAAGGAAGGAAAACTCTATCTTTTCCTACATTGCAATTTACCTCATAATTCAATGAAGCAAAAAAGACAGGAGCTTCTCTGGCCTGGGTTTGGTCTTGGATGTGCACGGCAGTACTGTTCCAGGTCCTCTTGTCTCTGTTCTTCAACTGCTCACTGTGAGTGGAGCATTTTTGAACTATGTGCCACAAGTTATAAAGGTAGAGATCTTCCAAGTTACTTGAGAGGTTGTCAAATATATTTATTCTAATGCTAAATTCTAGAGGTCCTGACTCAGTAAATTTAGTGTGGGGTCTGCATTTTGAGAGTCACCTTCCTAGGAAGGGGGCTGGGTAGTTTTAGGCAAATAGATGGACTTTAACTACACCTCCCACCTTCTACCCCATTCTACCAGAATAGAAGTTAAAAATAAACTCTGAAAATAGTGTTTCTAAAATCTTCCTTAGACAAAATCATCCCTTGTCCAGAAGAAACTTGCACAGGTCAAAACAAACTGATGCAGTTCTGTGAAGAAACCCTGCAAAATATCCCTCTCATTCCATCTGCCAGATAGAAGCTACAGGAGAGAAGCCTTTCTGAGTCCTCCCTAAGGTTCTTACAATACTAACCTTTCAATCACTTAGTGCTTGCCTTTCTTGATCTCCACATAATATTCAGAGTCAGGGCCAGAACATAGCGTCTTGTATCACAGGTGCAAATCAGACCATCTATCTAAGGGCCTTTGTTATATAAAGTCCACCCTAGACTATGATGGGACAGTCTGCACACAGCAAACTGTCAGATTGTTCCAGGTTCCAATTCTCAAGTTACTAATTGATAAGCTCTTTTTTAAATATCATAATTTCTGGTATATTTAGAAATCCAGTTATCAACCCTAATATAAGCTTCAGAGAAACAATGGTTTGCAAAATTTGTATAGAACTGGGAGATACAAGAGGTGACCCTATTACACAGGGTAGCTATCAACCTCTTCACATGCGGAAAAGACAGTAAAGTGCTTTGTGTGCTGTTTCTGCTTCATTCTGTCCTTTCTTCTGTCGTTTAGTCTCAACTCAGAAAAACTGAGAGAACAAACAGGAAACAAAAACGAAAATGATGTTCTTTACATACGCAGGGTAATAATAGTGAATGTTTTTAGAAAAAGGAATAAAGTGGCAAAAATAATTACTTAGTTTTCATAATAGCATAAACTATAATATAATATAGTATGGCATAATTTAATATATAATACAATGTGTTTCACAAGTTGGGGTGAGAGGTATTACTTCACACATGTCAGTGTGAGAGTATATGTGAATATGCTCTTCCTTCCAAGTGAATTGTTGAGAATAGGGTAAATTATTTGGAACAATCTGTGCATTATGTGATCAATAATTTTCATTTTGAATACTTCAGTATGGACAGTATAATGTATTTGCATATGTATGAACTGCTTAAAGTCTACTCAAATTGGGCCAGTGAACCTAGACAGTTTGTAAGCTTCTAGGGATAGTTAGTTGATATTTAGCCAAGCAACACTCTTTATAAATTCTCAATGCTCTTGAGAAAAAGTCCTCTCTTTTCCTCTAATCAAAATGATATTGATATTTTGTTAATGTTACATGTTGGTGCTCATTGGTAAAATGAATGGTTTGATATTTTTATAATGACTCTTAGAAATAGTTCTTTTTAATTTGCTGAAATTGTTCGTGTTCAAGATATATGGATTGATCAAAATAGTTTAGAGATACTTGTGTTTCCATGATTTAGATGATCTGGTCACTTGAGGTGGACTGAGAAATTAGTTGAACTTTGTCTCTAGAATTAATGTTTTTCTTGAATCTACTTCTTCAATGCAAGGTGTGGTCAGTGCACTTAAAAAGGTAGAATGTGGGACTTCATTTAGCTTAGAAAATAGGCTGCTTTTGTGCTATCTGCTAATAAATGCTTGCGTTTGTGGCAGAGTTTAATCTGAGAATTGCTTTAACCTGCCACATATACAAGCTTTGTTTAGCAATGTGGTAGAGATATATTTTCATATAACAACTTTTATAACACCAAGATTATAAATTTTTTTTACAATAAAAGCATTTTTCATTCATATACTTTTTATAATATAGTAGTGATTTATTCTGCACATTAAAATAATCACATATGTATAAGTTCTCAGACATATGTCAACACACCCTGCACTCCATGAAATTACCAAGTGTTTTTCACCATTGTCCAGTGGACTCCACCACCATTTGCCTCCCAACTACTATACCATTCCTTTTTGATAACCTCAGTTTTATTGCAAGTGTCTAAAAGTTGGTTTTGTTTCAACTCTTCCTTTATTTTGTCTATTCATGTTCAACCTATGAGTGAGGTCATCTGGTATCTTTCTTCTTTTGACTTATTTCACTTAGTATAATCCCCTCTAGATCCATCCATATTGATTCAAATGACAGAATTTCATCTCTTCTAAGGGATGTGTAGTATTCCAATGTATATATATAACACATCTTGTTTATCCATTCATCTGACCTTGGGCACTTAGGTAGTTTCCAGAAAAATGTCTCTTTCTATTTTCTGATTGGGTTGACTGCTTTTCTGTTATTGAGTTTTACGAGTTCTTTGTATATTTTAGATATTAAGCTCTTGTCAGAAACATGAAATGCAAATGTCTGCTCCCAGTTAGTAGGTTGCCTTTTGATTTGGGCGATGTTTTCTTTCATTGCAAAGAACCTTTTTTGGTTGATGTAGTTCCTAGTTATTTACTTCTGTTTTTGTTTCCCCTAAAGGTGGAGTTGAGTCACCAAAGACCTGTCTATGGCTGATGTCATGGAAAGTCTTTCCTATGTTGTCTTCCAAGAATTTTATGGTCTCCAGTGTTATGTCCTAGTCTCTAGTCCATTTGAGTTAATTTTTGTGAATGGTATTAGAGAGTGGCCTAGCTTCTCTCTTTTGCATTTGCCTGTCCAGTTTTCCCAGCACCATTTATTGAAGAGACTTTCCTTTTGCCATTGTATGCTTTTGACTCCTTTATCATAGATTGACTGTATGAATGTGTCAGTTTCTGGTGATTCAGTTCTATTCCACTGATATGTGCCTCTATTATTATTCCAGTACCGTACCATTTTGATTGCTATTGCTTTATAAAACAGCTCAGTGTCTGGGAGTGTATCCCATCAAATTCATTCTTTTTTCTAATAATTGTTTCAGTTATTTGGGGTCTTTTGTTGTTGCATACAAATTTTAGGATTTTTGTTCTATTTCCTGGAAGTAAGCCTATGGGATTTTAATTGCGATTACATTAAATCTGTATACTACTTTGGGTAAGATGATCATTTTAATGATGTTGATTCTTCCTAGCCATGAGCAAGGGATGTCTTTTCATTTCTTTGTGTTCGCCTCTATTTCTTTTAAGAAGGACATAATTTTCATTGTACAGGCCTTTTCCTTTGTTAAGTGTACATCCAGGTATTTTATTCCTTCAATTTCTTTTTTAAATGGTGTTATTTTTATTATTTCATTTTCTTCTAGGGTGTTGTTTGCATATAAAAATGCAACAGATTGTTATGCATTGATTTTTGTAACCCATCACTGTACTGTATTTGTTGATGAGTTCTAGAAGTTTTTTGACAGAGTTTTTTAGGTTTTAAATATATAATCATGTCACCAGCAAATAATGATAGTTTTACTATCTCTTTTCCAATTTGGATTCATTTTATTTCCTTGTCTAATTTCTCAGATTAAGACCTCCAGTATGATGTTAAATAATGGTGCGAGTGGACAGCCATTCTTTATTCCTGAGCTTAGAGAAAATACTTTCAATTTTTTGCCATTGACTGTGATGTTGGCTATGGACTTTTCATATAGGCCTTTATTATCTTGAGGTTTGTACCTTCTATTCTCATTTTATGGAAGGTATTTTTTTTATCATACATGATTGTTGGGACTTGTCAAAAGTTTTCTCTACATCTATTGATATGAGCATGTGGTTTTTCTCTCTGTTCTTGTTGATATGGTGTATTACATTAATAGATCTATGTATGTTGAACCATCCTTGCATCTCTGGGATAAATTCCACTTGGTCATGATGGATCATCTTTTTAATGCATTATTGGATTCAGTTTGCTAATATTTTATTGAGAGTTTTTGCATCTATGTTCATTAGAGATATTGGTCTGTCACTTTCTTTCTTGGTGACATCTCTATCAGCTTTTGGTATCAGTGTAATGTTAGTCTCATAAAAAGTGTTTGAGAATGATTCCTGTTCTACAGTATTTTGTAAGAGTTTGAGAAGAATAGGTATTAATTCTTTGCTGAAGGTTTGGTAAAACTCATAAGAAAAGTCATCTGGTCCTGGACTTTTATTATTTAGGGAAACCCTTAATTATTTCTTCAATTTCTTTCCTTGTGATTATTCTGTTCACATTTTCCAGGTCTTCTCAGTTCAGTTTTGGTAGACAGTATTTTTCTAAAAATCTGACCATGTCCTTGAGGTTGTCTGCTGTGTTGGCATAGAGCTATTCATAATATCCCCTTATGATGTTTTGAATTTCTGTGGAGTCTCTTGTAACTTCTCCCCTTTCTTTTCTGATTCTAGTTATGAGAGTTTTCTCTATTTTTTTTTTCTTCGTGACTCTAGACAATGGCTTGTCAATTTTGTTTATTTTTTCAAAGAACCAGCTTTTAGTTTCATTGATCTTCTGGATTATCTTTCTGTTTTCTATTTCATCTCAAGTTTATTTCCTTTATTATTTCCTTTCTTCTTATGATTTTTAGCTTTAATTGTTCTTTTTTTCTCTAGTTGTTTTAAATACAAGGTTAGGTTATTTGTTTGTGATTTTTATTGTTTCTCAAGGTTTGCCTGGATTGTGATGAACTTCCTCTTAGTATTGTATTTGCTGCATCCCATAGATTCTGATAGCTTGTATTTTCATTCCCATTTGTCTCTAAGTATTTTTAAAGTTCCTCTTTGATATGTTCTTTTAGCCAAGAGTCATTCAGAAGCATATTGTTTAGTTTCCAACTAATTTGGGAACATTCAGATTTCTTTTTGGGGTTGATTTTTAGTTTTAAGTCATTTTGGTCACAGAAAATGCTTGGTATGATTTCAATCTTTGTAAATTTTCTGAGAGATATTCTGTGTTTTATATGTGCATATGTCATCTGTCTTTGAGAATGTTCCATGTGAACTTGAGAAGAAAGTGAAATCTATAGTCATTGGGTGAAGAGTTCGGTGTATGTCTATTAGACCTATCTGTTCCAGATGGTCATTTAAAGCAGCTGTTTCCCTGTTAATTTTCTGCCTGGATAATCTGTACATTTATGTAAGTGGAGTGTGAGGTGTCCCACTATTATTGTGTTACTGTCAATGTCTCTCATCAAATCTAAAAATACTTCCTTAGTATATTTTGATGCTCCTTTATTTGGTGCATATATATTAATAAGTGTTATGTCTTCTTGCTGGATTAACCATTTAGTCATTACATGATGTCCATTTATATCTTTCATTATGTTCTTTAGATGGGAATCTGTTTTATCTGATATGAGTATAGTTCTTTTGCTCTTTTGTAGCTGCCATTCGACTGTAGGATTGCTTTCCACTGATTGACTTTGAGGCTTTGTTTACCTTTTGACAGAAGATGAGTTTCCTGAATTCAGCAGAAGGTTGGATTATGACTTTTGATCCATTTAATACTCTGTGCTTGACAGAAAATTTCAATCAATTAACATTTAGGGTAATTATCACTATGTAGCTATTTATTGTCATTTTGTAATTTGTCTTCTGTATGCTGTCCTAGAAATGTCTTTGTTCTTCTCTTTCTCCTCTTAGGTTGGATGGATGTAGTTATATTTTGGTTGGTTTCCCTTTTGTGGTGATGAATTCCCTTAACTTTTGCTTATCAAAAAAGCTTTTTATCATTGCTTCAGTTCTGAATCATAATCTTGCAAGGTATAATATCCTAGGTTGAAAATTCTTTTCTTTCAGCACTCGAATATATCACTCAATTCCCCCTGGCCTGTAGAGTTTCAGTTGCAAAATCTGCTGACAATTTTATGGGGACTCCTTTGTGTGTGACACTTTTTCCTCTGACTGTTTTTAAGATTCTTTATCTTGAATTTTTAATATTTTGATGACAATGTGTCTAGGTGTCTGCTTGGATCATTTATTTTATTAGGAACTCTTTGAGTTTCTTGGGTCTGGAAGCTTGCTTCATTCTTCAGGATTGGGAAGTTCTCATCTATTATTCTTCAAATACAGTTTCTGCCCACCCCCCTTCTCTCTTCTCCTTCTGAGACCCCCTATGATGTGAATGTTGTTCCTTTAGATATTATCCCAAAAGCCTCAAATGCTGTCTTAATTTCTTTGCATTTAAAAAAATTATTTGCAGGTTTGTTTGAGTGAGTTCCTCTGCTCTATCTTCCTGACTGCTGATTCTACTGGAAGCTTCATCAACCCTATTATTGAGTTCATCTATTGAGTTCTTTAGTTTAGCTATAGTAGCCTTCATTTCTTTGAAATATATATATATATATATATTTATATATCAGGGTTTGGGTTGTAGCAAAATATATATATATATATATATATATATATATATATGCTTAAGAGGTCCAGAAATATGGAAAGAAGAAGGCAGATAAGTTATTAATATCAGAAACAAAACAGCAGCTAAGTTTTCTTTTTGTCTGACAAATCTTAGACTTGGAGATTGATAAGCTGGTAACCTGGAAGTACCAATATGTATAAATCAAAAGAAGAAAAAACCCCAGCACAAGCCTGTTATCTTCAGCCAAAGAACCAGAAAGAAGGCAGACACCTTTTATATAACAACTCTTCCACTCGCAAAAAAAATCATGGCCCCATTTTCCACTCTCACCAAGAGAGACAACCAACCCTTTTCAAGCTGTAACAGGAAGGAAAAACAGTGTCAGAGGACATCTAATGGAGAGTTACAATTTTCATCCGTGCCCAGTAGTAGGAACACTACCCTTCTGCTCTCTCCCTGTGGTGCCAGTAGAGGTATAAGTTTTCTATACATAATTTAATATCCAGAACAACCGTTAAAAAACTATTCAAAGATGCACACACATATAGATGCATATATGTATCTATCTATATATATATGCATGATCAAACCTGCAAGCCTGGCAACTATTTGGTCTCATATGCCATTGAATATCTTTTATTCTTATGCATTGATTTTAAGCCACACTATGGTCATTATTTTTACATTTTTTGATGAAAATCATTGTAATGTCCAGATTTTGACAATAATTTTTATAACTCTAGTAGTTATTATAACCTTCAAGACATTGACTTGAAACCTGTTTTGCGCCCCTTGTGAGGCTTCCCATGGCTGACCCTGAGTAATCACTGGGAAAAGGGTAAAGGTGACCCTCAGTTTTCCACCTGTCACCTCCACATCCTGTACTTTGGCTATGAAGCCAAATGAAATGCATCGTTAGGCACATATGCACCTGTAACATGAAGTATCTCTGGAAGCTACACTGCATTCTCAGTGCCAGATCCAGTGAAGAGGACATGAGTGACCCTCATTGCTTCATGCTGTTAGTCAATGTGGGACAGAGAGAACTAAAATCCTCTGGAGGTGTATTGAAGAGTGTGGGTTCAGAGTGTTCTTCAGGTTCTGCCTTGTTTAGTGACCTACAAAGCCAGTTGTGGTTCCAGGAGTTTCCTTGGCTATTGAAATGATTACTGGCATGATCACTTTTCCATGGAACCCATAGTATCAGTCTTTTGGGGAAAACTTCCTTGGAATTTAATTAGATATTGGTTCAAATCAAGCCTTGTGGCATTCAAAGCCCAAAACAAGACTACCCTGTTATTAACAGTACATTTATAATAGAAGAAGGATAGTGGTTTTGATGAAAGGGAGGGTATTTAGCATGCATTCTCTGCCTGATTGCTTTTCAACCCTGGAGGTCTGAGATCTTGTTAATTTGTCTGGCTGTCCTAGTGTCTTGAGCTCCAGGAGTGAGAAGGACGATGTACCAATTTGGAAAGGTCAGTCATGCTGGAAAGAGATTCTATTCTTGTTAGCATTTTAGTTTGATTAATCTCTGCTATTTCTGTCTTTCCTACAATTTTTGTGCACTAGCTCTTTTATTTACTGAAATTTGGAAGGAAGAGACAGAAGAGGAGATTTTAACCTTTGAATTTTCACTCTGTGTGGTCTAGCACACTTTTTCAGAGTGTCAGATTTTGGATAAAACTGAATTTAAATTTTCTCTTTAGTAGATTCTCCTTGATATTTTATTTTATCATTCAAATTCACTCTAAGTTTATATTTATTAAAATTATTTTGCATTACCAGATTCTTCAGGTATGAATGGATATTATTTAACCAATTGTGTTCAACATATATAACGCACGTGTAGATATTTAGTCATTTTTGATGATAAAAGCTTCATCACTTCCTTGTTATTTCTAAACCACAATTCCTGTAGTATCCTATACTTAAACAACAAAAAGAAAAACAGAAATGAGAACCTACCCCTCCTAAGAGTTTACTTTTTTTCTACTCTCCATTTCCAGACTAGAAGCCTCAATTTTTCAATTGTGATTTTTTAGAAGAACTTTTTTTGCATTTCCTGGACAATCTATCACACAGTGACTCACAGAGCTGGGTTGTACAGGGCAGGCACATAGGGGTGCTCTAAGTGAGAACAAGACGACACGATGTCACAGAGTCAGCTCTGTGTAATGCGTCATCCTCACAATATTACCAAGCAGCTCTTGATTCTGAATCTCAGAAGATGCTGCAAAATGCCAGAGGAAAATATCTGTCTTATGGGATTATCTACTTCAGGCATAAAATACAAATCATTTGATCCCTTGGAGGTACCTTTACTCCCAAAGGATCCCAATGTACTCAGCTCTTGCCCCAGGAGTATTAGTCATACAGCTCTGAAATGTCACCTCTCCTGTGCTAGAAAAGGCAGGCCTCTCTGAGGCAGCTCTCTCTGCAACAGGTTTTATTTTCAGTGGGATATTAAATAGTATTTCTAATTAAAAAGAAGGGAAATTGTAGGGAGGCAAAATGTAATTTCCCACACTGGAATGTGACTAAGATGCAGGAGTTAATAATCTCCCTTTTTTAGAGGATTGTATGATCTAAGAGGATTGTATGATTTAGAGAATTGTATGATCTAAGGATGTCAAGGACAGTATGTGAATTTACAAAAACTTGAATCAGATGAAAACATTGGAGGAAACAGGTTCATTTCATCTTGAAGAAGCAGGCAGCATTCCATAAGTAGGAGAAGAAATCAGTTAATAATTGGTTTAAATGGGTAACAAAGCTATTAGGTCATCATCTGTATCATAATACATGCCTGGTATTTTAGAAATGTTTATTAGAACTGAGTTCACTGTCAAAGGACAAAGTGCAATTTTCTCTTAAAGCTCTTGAATGTCCAATTTAAATGTCTAACTGGGTTTTATTTTTAAAAGACCATCTGCTCCATCTTCTGCATTCAGGCTAAATTTTTTTTTAAAATCCCTCAAAAATTATAATCTACCCTACTTTAAAAAAAATTCCAGGGAAGAAATACGGAAAACCAAAAATAACATATTATCTAAATTCAATTCCTTAAGTTCTAACTAGAAACTGATACACGTTTTTGTTTAGAGGAGATCAGAAGCAGTTTTTCACTCTGCTAACGCCATACCCACACTTGAAAGACATTGTTATATTGTTCTTTGTGAAAACTCAAGAATCCCTTTTCATTAAAAGTTTTTCTAAGTTTTGTTTCCCAATCCCAACTCTGAAAGTTAAGAGGGTCTGATGCTGAGTGGGAGAGCACTTGAAAACTGTCACATATTTATTTTATTTTTTAGAGGAAAAAGGCAGGCAGGAATTAAAGCAAGCAGGCAAGAAGGGAGAGGAGGAAGAAGCATTTAATTCATTTTATTTAGTTGTTCATCTTGGTTGTCTCCCACAGCCCCAGGTCTCGAACCTGGGTCCTTGGGATGCATATGGACTATGCTGCAATGGACTAACCCGTTAGGTCACCTGGCCATGCCCAGAATGTCACTTATTTAAAACATTGTTATTATTATTACTTACAGTATTTTTGAGGAGATAGCAGATAATGAAAGAGCTGACAGGACAGGAAAGAGTTAGTGAAATCTTTGAATTAGTCTGTCTGTATAGTACAAGAACCAGTTACATATTGTGAACTAATGACAGGAAATGCAGCAACTTTGATTGAATTAGGCTTCCAAGTGGTACCTGTCAGAAGTGGCCAGGGTACAGCCTCTTGGGAAACTTACAGTCACTAGTTCTCCTGGTCCAGTTCCCTGCTGTGAGTTGTCAGCATGACTGCTCCTGTTTTCCTCTCAGCCTTGGTACCAAATGACTGTTCCACAGGAACACTTGCTAGGAGGGGTTGAGATCAATTTCTGATGGAACAAATACCATCACTCCATTGTTTTGGGTTTACAAGGATAGTGTTCCAGAGACTGTTTATTTCTTTCTTTGTAGTCTGTACTCCACATAAATTATAGTAGGTAGGTGATGTTGTATAGTCCTCTGAGGAAAAGTGTTGTTTGATCTTTTGTTTCTTTGTGCTAAAGTAAAAGAGAGAAAGGAGAAATATGAAATCAGGTTTACAATATAAGTCACATGTTTTGTTTTCTAGAGAGCAGTTCCTTCAGCTTTCCCTTATCTTCCATCAGATGAACAAGTTAATTTCCTTTATTGGAGCACGTCTTATGATTCCCTGTGATTTTTTATAGTATAGACTCAGAGACAGTTTACTTATATTTTAAAATAAAGATGCATTATAAAATAAGTTCATTACAATTGTACATGTTCATTAAATTTGGAAAGTGTGGAAATATACAAGGATGAGGAAAAAAGCCTGTAATCTCACAACCTAAATATATCCCCCCACTGATATTTTGGTGAACTGTTTTTGCCAGGATATATTTTCTTTATATAAGTTGTATTTAAAAAATGTGAAATCATGACATGTATTATGCACACTTTGGTTCCCTTTACCGTTTGATTTATCATTATATCTTAAACATTTTCATAGTATATTATTTTCCTCAAAATCTTTGTTTTAATTATGTCACAATATCCCATAAGAGGAGTTACCTTATTAACTTCTTTTATATGTAGGCTTCCAGTTTATCACTATTATGAAAATGGTAAAATAAATTTTGCTATGAGGACTATCTTAATCTAAAGTGATGAAGATGTTATTTTATATCAAAATGAATTCATCAAGTACTGTTGAATACGACTTACAGCTTTAAAACAGAACTCTAAAGGAATTAATACTCCTGAGACCATAAATCCCTCTCTGGTCCCTCCTCTCCCGTAGGAGGAGGAGAAACTTGTTGCTCCTTTCCCTCATCAACTATGTCATTTCTCCCATCTATCCTTGCCTGAATTGAGCCTTCATCAGTAAGGTTTTTGAATGACCAGATTATAGAAATGGTTCTGTAATATAGAAACTTATTTCTCACCATGCACAATATCCCTGATTCTTTGTGTTCCTTTGACACCTGGGCAGAACAGCAGCAGTAATTTATCCCACTGCACAGAGCCGGGATAAGGAAGATGCCTCAAAAATGATAATGGATGTGTTGGTGAGATGATCTAGTCTCTTATAAGACTCTCATGGTTCATTATCTTTGATGAATTAGACCCTTAGGAGGAGAAGTCCTGAAAAGAAAATTGGAAGTTATGCAAACATGTAGCTGCCTGCACTTCTCTTACCATTCTTTTATTTCTTGGTTGCCATGAAATATGAAAGCTGTGTATCTGGGAAATGATTATAACTGGGGACCTCCTCACAAAACCAGAGATCAGGATAGTAAATGGGCTGTTATTTGGGAATCATCAGCCTGTTTGGTGCCTAACTGCTGCCACTGCTTCCTGAGCAAGAGGAACTATGCACATGAATGAGAGAAGACTTTTTTTTCATGGGGGCCCTGACTGGTACTAGTGACAACTTACATATGGTCATCCACTACTTGCTCACCCCTGACAAAATCCAGATACCTTCAAAGAAGCTCTAATGATAGGTGGGCACACAGGTCGTAGAATCACACTTGTCAGCAAGTTGGGGCTCTAGAACAGTGGTAAGAACATATACCAAGAATTTGCCAACACGGTCTAGTCACTGTGAACTCATACTTGAGTAACATGCACCAGCATACATACAGCTGCACACTTTGCTTTTGCTTTCCCCACCTGGAGAAGCTCCTGCATGTCACGCTGTGGTGCAAAGAAGTCTTGGATCCCACAGGTGGGAGGGATAGCAGTGATGGTTCACATCCTCTTGCTTATGGATTGTGATTGTTGCCTAAACTCTCAAGTGCAAAGCCTTTATATCATAATCCAACAATATCTAAAACTATTGTACATCTTACTTTTAACTTCAATATAACATATGAATTATATGCCCTTATATAGTTCAAAAGCATGTAATTGGGCCATAAAATCCAATTGTCCATCTTAAAAATATCAACTGAAATAAATGCAATATGCTGTGAGATTCCAATTCATACTCTCACCAACACATTTAACCAAGCACATGAGCATGTCTAAATCCACTGCAGCTTACGATGGGCCATTACAGGACCTTTCCTCACAGACCTCCCAGGATCTGTCTCCCCACTTTCAACTTACATCTCACCACTCTTCTGTCAGCCCCTCTCTCCTGACTTCCTCTCCTGACAAAGTATACTTAAGTTATCTCCTCTCCTCTCCTTTTTTTTTGCTGATTCTCAAGCTGGTATATTAAACTTTCATAGCTTTTATGTTAGTCATCTGAGGCACAAAGTTGGGGATGGGGGCTCCCTGTTTTGGTTTCAAACTACTTGGCCGAAAATGACTCTGCAAAATCCTTGGGTTTTTGTATGTCTTTTGATAAAAGGAGTAGTTTAGTTTGACACTGGACACTCCTAGTTCTGATTCCACATTTCCAGCTCCAACCCAACTTAGGTCACTCACATCCAGAGGTGGGGTTGAGTGTGGAGAGAAGGGTGAGTCACAGATATGACAGAGTACAGATATGCCTGAATGCCTAGCTTGGCAAGGGTCATTTTCATGAGAAGAGAGATTGTTGGGAACAGGGTGAATCATCTAAGAGAACTCTTTCTTGATGCAATTTTGAAGAGTCCGAGGATCGGGGAGGATGTTGGGGATAAGTACTCCTGTGTAGTTTGTACGGGGATGGAGACTGCAGTTAGCTTTACTGGCACAGTGTCGCTATTTCTCTTAAGACCCCTTTAGAAGATCCCAAAGACAGAATAATGCCAATATGTCTTCAAGTCTAATGGGTTTAACCTTAATAATAGACAGCTTTACCCCTATTTGAGTATTAAAAAAAATCTGTCTCGGTTTTTTTTCTTTGAGCAGTTCAATGTTAATTGGCAGAATGTTCTTATTCATAAAGAAAATATGGCATATCTTTAACCTAAATGAAAAATGAATATATATTTAAATGACAGATTGGCATGTTATTAATTTCTCTCAACCAGCTAAGCTTCATACTGGCACAATTCTCCTCTTGCTAGACAAGTTTCTTTGTTTCTTAGACACGCTCTTTGGGCATCCAAGGGTAATCTGTCAGAGGGGGTGTAACTGCTGGTGTCCTGCATTAAGGAGCCTACATCACTCTTCTCATTTCCTGGTGCCAATGGCAAGATTAGCCCTGTTATTGATGATGGCAGCCTTGGCCTTTGGTATCTGATGGATGGAGCCTGTGCCCTAGTTTATGGATTATATTTTTAATGGGACACTGTTAGAACTCAAAGAATCTGGGTGGCTCCTTGGCTTGACAGTCCTTATTTGGACAGATTTTGTCAACAAAAAAGAAGGGTCTATTTTTAGAGCAGATGAGTGAGAACTCTCAACTGTATTCCTAGATGCATTTGTTTCATTCAATTATAAGTTCATATTTCTCACACAGTATTGTCCATTGGATGCATAGTAATCTGAACCTTATCCAAGGAAGCTTTTTGTCAATTTTCATTGGCATGAATGTTTTGGTAGAGAGGACTTTGGAGAGAGCTTAAGAAGTGTACTGAGCTCTGTCTTTGAGATCAACATGTTTCTGAAGGGGCAGATAGTGACTAAGTGGAGATACCAATGATGAGCAGGTGTCAGATAGTAAGAGAGTGTGGAAATACTTGTCTAGTTACAGGGCACAGTTACTTTGGAGACCCAGAGTAAGGTGTGTTCGAGGATCTATGATCCCAGGAGCACAGGCTTGGTAGTGATCTGGGGCTGGAACAGGAGCCATGCTGTATAGGCCTCCTAACTAATTGGCTGAGATGCTTGGACTTCCTACCAAAAGAAATGGAAAGCCTCTGAAAGGCTTTAAGCAGTAAAGAGGGATGAAGGCTCTTTCCTTCCTTAGTGCCTCCAGCAACTCCTTCAGGGTCAACGGTGCTTTAATTAAATGTCACATGTCCAGGTTGGTAAATGTCCTCAGGCCCATGTTCATTTTATCCATGCACATGAATTAAAAATGAATAAAGACAAAGACAATTCTTGTATTTGGCCCTATTTCTGGGATTGGCTGAGACGCTTTCTCAGCTTCTTGTCTTCTTATACCCAGTTCAAACAAACCCTCTGACTCAAGTCCTGGACTTCAGTCCAGCATGGACTCCTGGCACAATTCTGTAGGAATCCATGACACACACACATACACACACATATACAGACATGCACACATACATTGTCTCTGCTTATCTTGTAGGGGCTGAGTTACTTTCCATGTGATGTGTATGGGAACCTGTGTCATTTCTGTAGTCTACAGAAAGTGTTGGGACGGGAACCCAAGACACAGATGTTATAATGAGATTGCAAAGATTCCCCACAGGGCCCAATCTGCTGGAGGTTTACTTGGGTACAGGGAGGTTATTTTCATCTTTTTGGGACAGTTTCATTCTGTGCTTCCATTCAGGTGGCCTTCTTGCCTCATCCCACAGTTTGTGTCAACAGCTCAGGGTTGGTGTGGGCGTTGGGGGAAACAACTGAAGAAGATTCCACTGTGTCAATAATATCATTTTCTGTGCTCTGTGCTGGAATTGCAAGAGGACAAAGGTAAGTTCTGTTCATTTCAAAGTTTAATGACTTTGATATCTGAAGACCTGAAGGTGCTGAAGCTGATTTAGCTAAGACTATGGGCCTGGAATTAAGTGAATTCGAGTTGGAATATTGACTATGCCATCCACTGATTATATGAACATTTGGCACACAGTGTGGGAACAACGGTGCTATTCAGAAGGTTGCTGTGAAAGCTTTTCTTTTCCCTGTTTATTGAGATATGATTGATGTATAATATTGTATAAATTTAAGGTCTACATTGTAGGAATTTGATACATGTATATATAGCAAAAGGTTAATGAACACATACATTATCTCACATAATTGCAGTATTTTCATGTGTGGTGAGAACATTTAAGATCTATTCTCAGTAACTTTCAAGTACATAGTACATACTATATATTAGATCCCCAGAACTTATTCATCTTATATCTAGAAGTTTGTACCCCTTCACCAATATCTAATTTGCCTACTCCTAGTGCCAGGCAGTGACCATTCTAATCTCTTTTTGTTTCAATTCAACCTTTTTTAGATTGTGCATGTAAGTACCATCATACAGTATTTGTCTTCCTCTGACTTATTTCACTTAGCAAGGTCCATGAATGCTGTGGTAAATGGCAAGATTTTCTTATTTTTATGTCTGAATGGCATTAGTATGCTTGTGTGTGTTTCTCATATATTTATCTGTTCATCTGTCTATGGACACCTCAATTGTTTCTACACCTTGGTTATTGTGTATAATGCTGTAATGACCCTGTGGTAGGATGAGGGTAGGGGGCAGATGTCTCCTCAATGGTTTGCCTCATCAATAATAGTTTTATTTCCTTTGGATAAATACCCATAAGTGGGATTGCTGGATTATAAGGCAGCTCTATTTTTAATTATTTGAGGAACTTCCATACTGTTTTCCATAGTGACCGCCAATTTTCCCACCAACAGTGCACAAGTGTTCCTTTTTCTCCATATCTTCACTAGTAGTTGTTATCTCTTATGTTTTTGATGATAACAGAGGAACAGATATGAAGTGGCCTCTTATTATATCTTTGATTTGTATTTCCATGATTAGTGAGGATGAACATGTTTTCATGTACTTGTTGACCATTTGGATGGGTTTGGAACTTCTGGAGACTCTCTTGAGAGACTGAAACCTCCATAAACTGAGAGCATAAAGTACTCAACTAACTTTGCCGAGAGTGGTAGGTTAGAATACCTACTTCAATCCTAGGTAAATGCTTCCCTGGTTACTGGGAGAGCTATAGTCATGAGAATGAACTCTGCATCATGGTAAGCACTGCTGTTGGTGTAAGAGCAAGGCAAGAAGTTTTGCCCTCTGGCCTTGATGCCAAATGGCACCCATCAGTTCAGGTATCACAAATACAAAAGAGCCTGAGAAGGATGTTTGGCTGGATCTCTGTCTGCTGCAAGGTTTTTCATATTCTTCTTGCTGAAGTTTTTGAATCCTTTAGTTAGATCTGTGCACACTTCCTCTGTTGGCTCCTCAGGCTCTGTGTCCTGAGATTTGTGCTCTCTGGAGTCCTGTTTTCTTGAAAGAAAAGCCTCTCTTTTTCCACACCAAGATGTATTTGCTCCCCTCTTGGATGTGGTTTCCAGGTTCTGGGGTACCCAATGTGGGAGTGAGTCCTGAAGTTCCTGGGAAAATGTTCCATGTCCCTGGTGCCCGCCTGACCCTAGGTTGCAGTACCCATGAGGAATTCCTGCAGAGACCATGTCTTGGCTTTTCCTATCCTTTTTGATGTGTTCTATCACTTTTCCTTTTGAACATATGAACCCCCAATTCTCAGTTCTTTTCCATAGGCCCTAGTTTGTATCTAAATGTGTTTTTTGTTTCTGGGGAGGGTATGAGCTCAAGATCGCTAGACTGTCATCTTGGGTGGAGTCCCTTAACTTCAGGTCTTGTTTAAATTTTTAATCCAATTCAGGTTAATTTTTATGAGTGGTATTAGATATGGATCCAATTTCATTCTTTTGTATGTGAATATCCAGTTTCCCCAACACCATTTGCTGAAAAGATTATCTTTTTCACATTTAGTATTCTTATATCCCTTGTCAAACATTAGTTGACCATACATACATGGGTTTATTGCTGGGTTCTTAATTCTCTTCCACTGGTCTTTCTGTCTGTTTTCATACAGTACTAGAGTGTTTTGATAACAATAGCTTTTTAATTTAGTTTGAAATAAGACTGTGGTGCCTCCAGCATTGTTCTTCTTTCTCAAGATTGCTTTGATTATTTGGAGTCTTTTGCATTTTGATATGAATTTTATAATTATTTTTCTATTTATGTGAAAAACACCATTGAAATTGTGATGGGCCTGTATTCAATCTATAGATGGCTTTGGGTAATATGAACATTTTAATAGCAGTAATTTTGATTCACAAATGAGATAGCTTTCCATTTATTTGTGTCTTTTCTATATCTTTAACCACTATCTTATAGTTTTCAGTATATATATACATATACATATACTGGTACTTCAGATACTTCAGTGTTAGAATATAGAAATACAACTGATTTTTGTATGTTGATTTTGTGTCTTACAATATTACTGAATATGTTTATTTGTTCTAACAGTATTTTTGGTGGGATCTTTGGAGTTTTCTATAATATCATCATCTGTAAGGAGAGATTTTTTTTGTTTTCCTTTTTCTATTTAGATTCTTTTTCTTTTCCTTACCTAATTGCTCTATTGAGGACTTTGTGAAGGTTTAAAGTTACTTAACAGGTGCTCAATAAATGATCATAATAAATTAGGATAAGATAATATATAATAAAAATATAGTCATTATTAGTATAATGCCCAGTGGTGGAAAGCAAAAGCTCTAAGGGGGTGGGGGGTATTCATATCCCTGAGGTCATTAAAGAATCTCTGCAGAATAGAAGTGGAGTGCATTTCCAAGTTCTGTGTGACTCATTTCAACCTAATCAGATACTTTGCTTTCACTGTGAAGGGTCTTAGCACAGCAAAAAGATGTGTATAGGACCAATTGGAGTTATGCTGTCACAAACCCACCAAAACATGTTGGGAACTTAGGTGAATCTGAACACAGCATTCATTGACTAGGTGCCACAGATGCAACAATATCTTTCAAAACTCATTAAGTTAGAGTCCAAAGGGTCAGCACAGGTACAATCTCAAGTATGCCAATTATTGTAGGACAGCTGTCAATTGGATTTCCAAATAAATCTTCAGCATTATTATCATTAGTAGAGGAAGAAGATAATGCTTTTAATTTCAAAACGTGCTTCGAGAAGACCAGGTACTACAGACAGAAGCAAAGGGCCTAGCACCAAACGATGATCCTGGCTGCTCCAGCCACAGCAAGGACAGTGTCCTTTTACAAGCAGGTGGTACAAATGTAAAGATGCTGTGGCAGCAGAAACACCACAACTTCCCTGACTGCAGGAAGAGAAATGACTTCCACATTGTAGGCTCTGAGTTTACTGTTGCTATTCCACTTCAAGGACTTTTGTCTAGGAGAATGGGTTCATAAGGCAAAGAGAAAGGTCAGTAGGAAAACAAACAAAAAACCCTTCTTTGTTTTGTCATAAGCAGAGCTTGAAAGATGGCATTCAGGGCAAAATTTAGGGCTCCTAAAGTCTCACCCTATGAGTCTCTATCTTTGCTGAAGTTTCCAACTGTCAGGATCAGGCTGGTCTGAGACAAATGGACTAAATCTGCCAGCTCACCTGGTTGTCCTTGGGGCTAGAGTGTGGACAGAGGTCACTGAAGCCTGCTGACCGTGTTCCCTTGTAATCCTGTGGAGAAGGCAGGTAATGGAGCCAGTAGCACAGCTTGCAAAATTCATCACCATCTGCATTCATTCATCAACAAAACTTTGATGTCCACAATATACCTGGCACTTGGAGGCGTAGGATCTGAGACTATAGAGATAAAAGTCTCAATTCCTCCCAGAGTCATGGTCAGGTAGGGAACACAGACAAGTGGACCTTGCAGTATGGTGTTCCAAGGACTAGTAAGGACACCAGGGAAGTGCAGGGAATGGGCACCCAGCCCAGCTCACCCAGGATATGATACTTTAAGAACTGTTAACAGTTGAATAGTGTTCCCACAAAAAGATACATGGTAGTCCTAATACCTTGTATCCTAGAATGTGAACTTATTTTGAGTTATAGCCTTTACAGAGGTAATCAAGTTAAAATGAGGTAGTCCTAACCCAATAGGTGTCCTTATTAAAAGGGAAAGATCTGAACACAAAGACAAGTGCACACAGGAGTAATGTCACAACAAGATTGGAATTATGCTGCCACAAACCAAGGAGCTAACAGAAAGCCAGGAAAGAGGTCTGGAACAGGTCCTTCCTTAGTGTTTCCAGAAAGAACATGGCTCTACTAGCACCTTGATTTCAGATTTCTGTTCTCCACTACTGTGGGATAATAACTTTCTGTTCAAAGACAACCGGATTGTGGTACATCGTTACAGCAAAAACTAGGAAACTAAAGACATGGAGATTAACCAGGTGGAGAAAAGGGAAGAGAGTTCCCAGACCAGGACTGGGGACAGGAGCATGGTGTACTGTGTATTGGCACAACTGGAACACAGGAACAAGCAGGAAGCTACAAAGGAACGTCATCACCATCACTTTGGCAGCACTGCAGACTGAGCTGCAAGGGTTGGAGCTCAGGGAGGGAGTTACTGACCTTCAGAGGCAGCTGCAATATCTCTGGCAGAGAGACCGTGAATCCAGGCAGTGGCTTAGAGAAGAGGGAGCAGGAAGAGGCACTATTGAAGAGATGGGAACTATGGTTGGCTTGGAGGACAAACTAGATGTTGGTGGTCGTCATGGAAACAGGAAAGGTGGAAGAGGAGCAACTGCCTATGTGGGAAGAAGGACCTGCTGAGTTTGAAGAGCCTATGAAGCATCTCAGTAGAGAAATCTTGCAAGATCCTGTATAAATGCAAGAAACTTAGGGCACTCCATCTAGGCTCTGCTTAGGGTGCACCAGTTCTTTTCCCTTTTTTTCCTTCTCTCACTTCCCCTCCTTTCCTCCTCATTCACACAACAATTACTGGTTAATTACATTTCTTGTCAAATGCTAAAATAATTTCTCCTCTTTCAAAAAAAAAACCTGAAATGTTTACAACATTATCCTTTTGGGAAAAAGCAAGTAGAATAAAAATGAAGAAAAGTGACAAAAAAGCAAATTAAAGTATAAAATAAAATAAAATAAAATGAAATTCAAGCCTACTTACTTACATGCCTAACTGGCCCTGGTGGCTGCTGCCAGAGTGCCAGGCTTTCAGCCTTAAATGAGCAGTAGTTCAAAATCTCCTTCAGCTTCAACATTTCCAGGAGGGTGATTTTGATGACTTCACAGAAGACTTGGTGAGAATACTTGGAGTACAATCTTAAGCCTATCCCAAGAATGCAAAGTCAGCAGGATGGTTGTCAGACTGAGAAGTGAAGATCACAGGTTTTACAGTCACTTTAATATTTTAGTGTAGGAGTCCAATGTCTCAGTTTGGTATAGACGGCTAGGAGGAAGGAACCAGCTGTTTACTTGGAAGCCCTCTCCTTGATATAGTTGTTTTGCTAAAGGGTCATCTTAGTCAACTGTGAAAAGTGTGGAAAAGAAGATAGGGTTGGAGGTGGCCTGTAGGTCATACAGGAAGCTCTTCACCCTCTACTGGCTTTAGAGGGACTGTATTGTAACTAGAAGAGGCCCCATTCCTGCCTCCTTCTTTGCTGGAACTCCAGGGTCACATCAGATGGCCCATAGCTGACTGCTCAATCCTGCTGATCCAGAGCTGGGTAGAGAAGTGGATATACTTGGTTTGGGGAAGACTTTAGAGAACTGTTCTACCTTAGGGATCTGGGCTAGTCTGTTGGTCTGATCCTAACCACTCTTAATTCCACTGTCCCATTTTTTTGGATTTTAATGATCTATAAGGTACTTCATCAGTACTTGAACTATAATTGTGAGATGTCAGCTGTTGTGAATAGAAAAAATCTTGAGGTTTGAATCCGGAGGCTTCAAGTGGAGTCTGACTGCCCCAGGTGGATCACGTAGGTGGTGTTATTTTTCTTAGTTTCCCCATACCTCCATCCTAGTCATGGTTACCATCAAATTAAATTAGAGTGGGTTAAAGTGAGATGATACAGGAAAGTACTTTGACTTCTCTGAAGAAAAATTACCTCATAACTGAATGTTTTATTCTATTATTAGTCTTATTAATATCTTCCCTGCTGGAAAGACCACTGTACTATATTGTTTTCAACTTTCTGTTAGGAGGTCATGCTTAGTATTTGATTTCTCTTCATTCATATCTCACCTTTTCCCAAACTGACTCTTTTAAGACTTACTTTCAGGTTTATATTACCTTAAAATAGGCTTCCCTGGGTGTTTTTCTGTCACTTTCTTTTCAAGTGACTCTTGTAATACCTGATATGCTGTGGTTGAAGAAAAAACTCAATTTCTTCCAGCCTGACTGACCTCATTACCAAGAACTTCCAACTACATTCATGAAGGATACACTCATTTTACCATCTCATAATTAGGTGAATTAATTATACTCTGCTTAAGACCTGTAAGACAACTATTCACAATGAGAGGGCAGAACTGAGTTCCTCACTAGAAGATGCTCATACTGATAAAGGGAAAGGCTTTATTACTAGTAAGGTCAACAATTATTTACTAGATGCCCAATAGGGCCCAAGGCTCTATATAACAGAGAGAGTGGTATAAACTCATCATTATCCAGAAATTCTGGGCCATTGACCAAATAAGGGGGAGAATCACTATGTAAATTCCAATTATCAATAAATTCTTAACATTGGATAACATGATTTCCAAACCTGGTTCTACATCAGCTCCACAATTTGAAGCACAGAATCTATAGGGCAAGGTCTAAGAAGCTACACTTTTAAAAAGCTCCCAGGGAGATTTTCAATGACACGTTAAAATTTAAGAGCTGTTGTAATACTTTGAGAGGCACTATCATGGACTATGCATCTTTCTCCATGCTCACTCCTACTCATTCATTCAATAAGAACTTTATTAAGGACTTCATCCAGGAAAGATGCTGTGCCTATCAACCCTGATTGACACACTAATGGCAGGAAGGACTATCCTCTGTGAGACCCAGAATCCTCTGGTATGACCTCACCAAGGCTCAGCTGAACAAAAGAAGAAGACCTATAGTTCTGCAGAAGGTAAGTCAGAGTGTGGCCGGGAGAAATAGGGAAGACCCATGTCTTCTCCCTTCTGCCTCTCTGACATTTATGGAGCTAACATTAGAAGATGGAGTCAAATTGCTTTGGGTTCAAATGTCATGGAGTGTGGTGCTGTGTCAGTTCCTTCTGTGACCTGGAGCATCCTATTGTGGAGACAGAGGAATGAGGACATGAAGGTGCAGGGTGAAATCAGGACTTGAACACAGTAAGTGCTTGGTAAAGTAGGAAGACAAGGTCCACCCTCTCCTGAAGCTCACATTTTGGTCAGTAGAAGCAACATAAACAAGTAAACAATGAAGACAAATCATTTAGGATGATGATACTCCCATTAGAGAATAAAATCAGTCGTAAATAGTGACTTTTAAGGATTTGATGTGTTAGGGGTGATGCCACTGAGGAGGTGCTAGCTCAACTAATACCTGATAGCCAGGTTTGCAAAGCTCTTGGGTGACTGGGGCATCCCAAGCTTAGGGAACAGCAGGAGGAGCTTAGCCCTTTAGGTCATGAGAGGGTGCTGCTAGCCCAAGCTCCGTAAGCTGGGAGGTCAGCTCAGAGAGGCGGGTCCTCCGTGTAGGGTCCAATTTGGACTTGGGATTTTATTGTAAATAAAAATGGGAAGCCACTGTAGGATTTTAGACACGAAATATGTATGATTTAATTTACATGTTAAAAATAACCCTTCACCTTGTGCTAAACTAAAATACCTTCAGGTTCTACCCAAACCTAAAGCTGGGTTGTTCTCAGACAAAATTTCAGATTTCATTGTATACTGGCAACTGTGGGCCTTGAAAAATCACCAAGATTTAAGGTAGACTCCTCTTCTTTCTTACTCTGAAAACATTGCATAAATCTCATTCCCTGTTGTTCTCTGGCACCGGCCACCAGGCACAGTGCCTCTATTCAGCTCTTTCTACCTTGAGGGTTGCCTGTGCCTGTCAGGCAGGTGGCACCTTGTGAACAAGCACCTGGACTTTTTTTCAAATCCCCACCCACACCTGGTCACTCTGTGGAGGTGTCTGGGTCTTCTGTGTGACTCACTTGGCCCTCAGCAGGAGTTTGGATGGAATGTAGGGCTTCAGTCTGATGTTATAACCCTTTTGTCTGATGATACAGTGTTTCTGTTGGGAAGGGAAGAGAGGGCTGCTTTCTCCTTGGTGCATTTTCTTGATGAAGTTCCTGTAGAGAGTGTTTACTGGTTGTTTATGATACTCCACCTTATTCAAATATGCTTTAAGATATATAACAAACTCCCATAGAATACAGACTAAAAGAAGCTCAGAGGAAAAACAAGAGTGGAGATAAAAGAGTGGCCTCAAAATGAGGCCAATTCAAAATACAGACTGAAAAATCTTTGTATTTGCTTATGGGTGGACGACAAATTTATTTCTCTCGCAAGTAACATAGAAGGAAGCCCTGCCTTGTCTGCCATGGGGCTCACCTCAGTCTCCTTGGTTGACAAACTCATGAGGGGTAAAGGTGCCCTGGGTCCCAGATTCAAGGTGCTAAGTAAGGCTCCTCTCCAGACACGTGTCCCTCCTAGGGCCAGTGCAGATACAACAGGCAGGTTTCATGGGGCAGGGCTTCCAGAGGCGACAGGACTGACACACAATATGACCATGGGCTTTGGGGTGAGGTACGTTTCTGTTCTAATCCCACTGCTCTGCTTATTAACTCTGTGATGTCAAGTATGTATCCTTTCTGAGCCTTAGTTTAGGTATCATAAAATGAAGCTAATAATCCCTCATAAGAACCAGCTGCTCTATGTAGATTCATAGAATGTACTCTTGGGAGTGCAGCCATTAGTTTTTGTCATCACCAAGATGAGCCTGTTGATTGATAATCAGCTAATATTATTGAAAGTCAGTTCTATGAATATCTATTCTTATTTACTCCCGTAACAACTTTGGGAGGAAGGCATTATTAGCATTATTGCTTTTGTTTTAAGGTAACGCACTATAGATTCAGCGGGGTTAAGGAATTTGCTTATAATACTCAACCTCCATCTATCTTGTTCTTCAGAGGTTAAAAAAATAAAATGCTTCAAGAAGGAACTTCAGTTCTGCCCAGGGAGTACTAATAGTCATATTAATTATGAAAGTAATAGGTAATGCTGATTGGCTGCCTCTTTGTGTTAGGCCTGGCATTTATGCATTTCACATGAATTATTTAGTCTTTAAAACAGCTCTTTGGCATAGGTATTATCATTATGCTTTCTTTTTCTTTTTCGTTTTTTAATTGGCAAAGACTCAGACACTTATAGAAGTTACCTTAGCACATTGAGAATACAGAATTCCTTAGACAAACACAGGAAACGCTTTATTTGTTGTTCAACAAATTATCAGTGACAGCTGGCATCTCTTGGGCACTGTACTAGGTCCTGAGGAGTCCATGATGTACAAAGTAGATGGGGCCGCTGCCCTTGGATACCTTGAGAATCTTAATGGGGAGCAGACAATCATATCCAGAAGGACGACTCTCAGATATTACGGTTTGTCTGTAATCTGGGGTTCCTTCTCCTACAGTGCACGGAGGGGGAGCTGCATGTTACCTCCCAGACTGCTGCTTGTCATTCTTGCTTTGTAAAAGCTAGATGGGAGTGCATCAGAGCAAAGACCTCATCTTCTAGATTGGTGTTTTGTTTATTTGTTTTGGCTATAGAACTCTTCCTCAAACAGGGTATTCTATAGGAACCCATCTGTGAAACAGAACAATGGTGTTACTTTCTGGTTGAATGTAGGGGTAAGGTATCTCCTTTTGGTCCCAATTCTGTGGGGTCTCCTCCCCAGACTCAGAAAAACCCACTTTGAAACTACTGGTCAAGAGATTATACCTGAGGCATAGGAGGGGAAAATAGATGTTGAGGTATTTTCAAATAAATGATCTGGTAGTGGCGAAATTTTATTCTTTGATTCTTTGTCCCTTCAGTCTCATCCTCTTTTACATTGTTATTGCTCATTAGCATTTTCACATAAAGTTTGACAGGGAAGATCAATATTGCTAGTTAACAAACAGGAAAAGGCTTATTTGGGAGAAATGGAAGTAAGACACAAAAATTTTCCATTGACCCCATTTATCTGATCTCTGCCAATCCAATAACCAGAGAGAACCAAGGGATTACAAGGTGAGGAACAATTTTTCTTCCCTCCAAATTCAGTCTTTTTAAAAAAACTTCTCAGAGGAAACATACATCATAGGCATGGAGTCCTATAACCTTGTGCTGTGTTAGGGAATTGCTTGGGGGATGCCATGATCAGAGCCTGGGTGGTGGGGGTTGGGTGTAAGGGAAATGGAAATGAACATAGAGAGCTCTCTGGGGAAGAACATGAGGAGGCTAGTATTTTAGGAAGAGAGCAGAGGGTGGGTTTGAGGGAAAGGTACTGTTGGCAGGCAGCTCAGCAGCAGAAGTGGAAATGAGTGGATTGAGAGTAATCCTGTAGGCTGGCTGCATTTGGATAGAGGCACTTTCAGTATCCACCTTGCTGAATTAAGTGGAAGACTGAAAGTTAAATGGCTTCTGACAGTAAGTTAAAAAAAAGTTTAACATGGCCTGAATATATTCTTTGGTTTCTAGCTTTGATTATTATTACAGCACATGCATAACTGGGAAGGAATTATACATATGTATGTCCCAGAGGCTACTACTAAGTCAAAGGGAAAAGAACGTTTGTATTTCTTACGTAATTGAGATTCTGGAAAGTTAATACTAAAAATGCACACACAGCTTGAAAGACTTTGCTTTTTGGCTTGAGAATGAAGACCAGATTGACTCTGAGATACAGTTTTTAATTGTTTATAATTAGACATTTATAGCCATTCAGGAGGCCTTTTTTGGTCCTTAGTGGAGGAGACATGAAGGAGAAGATTCTAGCAGAAATTAACATATACACAGATCTCAATGTACATTTAAAAAGAGTCAAATTGGAGGAAACACTTTATGAAGTGAAATTTGTCACATAAATTAAAACTGAACACAATATGGAAAGCCTTGGGAACTATACATAGGTTAAGTGTTTTTCACTACAAAGCATTTGCTACTGGAAACCAGCATTAATACCAATTTGGAAATTAGATACAACTTTCAAGTGAATTAATTCACATTTGATTTTGATTTAATAAGCATGATGTTAAGCAAATGCCAAATGTGTCTTTAAAGCAAGGGAACTGGAAATTAACTGCAATGAAATAGATGAATCCCATCTATTATGTAGTTATTAAACTCAGTGTTACTGAATTCACAATGACAGATCAGGCCAGTTAAAGATTTGACTAAAACTATATTCAATGATGATATTATTAGCAGAGTTTAACTCAAACAGTAGCTACATTTCCTCCTTGCTTCATTCATATCTCCAAGTATGTGGTTCCAAGCCCCCCTATTGCTGTGATTTCTAGACATGTCTCCCTTAAGCTGGGCTGTGACTCTGAGAAAAGGTATTTGTGCCTAATATTTGTGCTTTCTTTTGTTTTTGCATTTATGTCTAACTGGGATACTTCATAGTGCTGATTTAGCTCTTTCCAATGAATATTTGACTGCCTTTAATGACAGCTAAGATTAAAAACAAAAAGAAGCACTGTGAAGGGGAGCTGCTTGAATTGGGTAGACCACTTAATGGTTGCATCTAATACACTTTCAGATAGAACAAGATAGTCTTCCAGAATATACCTTGAACAATACCAGAATGAATTCCCATTTTGTGAAGCCAGCCAGCACTAATATTCTGGGAACTAAGTAAATATCCTCTCCCTTCAAAACTGTGTAGACTCCGGTTATGGTCTCTTCCTACCCTTTTCTTTCTAGAAGCAATCTACTTAACTCTGGAGGACTTTCAAGGACTTGGGATATTTTTATTTGCCCTAAATGGCCCTTTCTCTGCCCCTAGTTCAGGGATACATTAGAATTTGAGAGCTATTGGGAAATGAGCATTGTTTTTATTTGTTTAGTTTTAATTTTTACTTCTCAGAAACAAAGGATGTACCCATTATCCTTCCAAACCAGGTCATTGACTAGAGCTCAATAATGAAGGAGCTCACTTCCTGACTCATGTATGTAACGTGAAGTAGCAAGTCAGAAGTATGAAAAATGAGTGTAAATAAGATGCAGTTCTTTATCTTCCATTCTCCTCTGTTTTGTAGATGCCATTAGACAAGGTACCATGCTAATAAGCTCAAGTGGAGCTGCTCTGGGAGGAGGCCCTAGATCTTTAGAGAAAAATTCTGTTTAATTGGAGTTGCATTAAGAAAGTGCTCCCGCAGGTACACTGGCATGTCTTTAATTCCTAGGTCTTTACTAGGTCTTTAATTCCTTCAAGTCTTTACTATTAACTTCTCAGTGAGGCATTTTTATTATATAAAATTGCATCCTCCTTTTAGTATTTCGAATATATCATTCCACTCTCTCCTGGCCAGTAATGTTTCTGCTGAGAAGTTTAATGATAACCTGATGATATATCTTTGTAGGTTATGTTTCTTTTCTCTAGCAGTTTTGAGTAATTTTTCATTGTTGTTGACCTTTGCTCCTTTTACTATAATGTGTCTAGAGTCGGTCTTTTTATATTTAGAAATTTTGGTGTTTTTTCTGTTTCTTGGACCTCCTTGGCTGTTTTTTGTGTCAGGGAAGTTCTTCACTATTACTTCATTCTATATGTTTTCTGTACCTCTCCCTCTTTCCTCTCCTTCTGAGACGCCTATGATTCTTATGTTTATTCTCATGATGTCTGATTTTTCTCGTAGAATTTCTTCATTTTTCCTCAGTCTTGTTTCTTTCTTCTCTTTCTTGAGGGTCGCCTCTGTGATCTTGTCTTCAATTTCTGAGATTCTTTCCTCTCCATGATTGAGTGTGTTTATGGGCCTTTCTAGTTTATCTTCAATCTCTTGACTGTGCCTTTTATCTCTACCATTTCCACTGTGACTTTCTTCATGGCCTCAGTCTTCTAGGTGATATTCCCTTTGATCTGTCATTTATTTTTTTGAGGTCTTCCAACTGCCTTAGGGTGGTTGTATGTGCCTCCTGCATCTCATTCAACTGTTTTATAACTATTTTTTTGGAACTCTTTCTCTGTTAGGATGTCCTATTCAAAATGAAATTGTGACCTTTTCAATAATCTGGACGGAACTAGAAGAAATCATGTTAAGTGAACTAAGTCAAAAAGAAAAAGAAAAATATAGGATGATTTAACTCATATCTGGAATATAATGAAGTGAAACAAACAGTTAAACCCCAGTAAAACCCCACAGGACACATGATGATGGCTGCCAGAGGGTAGGAGGGGGAAGAAGGAAAGAAGGAACAAGATGGTGGTGGTAAAGTACACTAGAACTCTGGTAGTGGGCGTGCTGTGCAATATCTATAGACAGAAGCATATTCAACGTTCTAAAATGAGTATGGCTTTGTAATGAAAAGAAATAAAATAAAAATATTATATGAAAAAGAGGCTATCAACTATTACAAAAAATAATTACATCTTCTTATCTATCTCTTGCTCCTTTAACCTACTGGATTTTTCCTTTTCTTACAGTACTATCATTCTCTAACATATCGCAAAATTTATTCTCTCTCTCTCTCTCTCTCTCCTTAACCCCCTGTTGGGATTTATGATCAATGAAAGCAGGTATCTCCTCCTCTTCCTTTTCCTCCTCTTTCCCTTCTGCTCCTTCTTCTTTGTCTACTGATGTATCTTAAGTATCTAGAACAAATAGGCACATAATGAGTATGCAGATACTTATTTTGAAAAACTATGTACCTGTGAAATTTCCACTTCAGTCAAGATATACAATATTTACTTGGCACCATGAAGTTCTCTTATGCACCTTTCCAGTCAGTCCAGAGGCAATCAAAGCCATATCAGTACCACAATGTCATGATTATTGTAGCTTTATAAGAAGTCTTTCAATTCAGTAGTGTAAATCCTTCAACATTGTACTTTTTCAGTGTTGGATTGGCTATTCTCCATCATTTATATTCTCATGGACTCAACTTGTTGACTCTCAAAAAAGGTTGAAGAAAGCTTGTTCAGATTTTTATTGAGATTGTATTATATCTTTCCATAAATGTGGGAAAAAATGGCATTTCGACAATAACAAATCTTTCATCCATGTACATGATATACATTCCCATTGATTTGGGATTCATCTTTCAGCAATATTTTGTAGTTTCAATAAGAGTTCTTATACAGCCTTTTAAAATTTCTGATTATTTTATGTCTTTGATACTATTACAAATAATTTTTGCTTAATTTTCTGATTGCTGTGATTACATAAAAATAAAATTTTATATATTGATCTTCTAAGTTCACTTATTCTAATGATTTTTATAGTTTCCTTGGGATTTTCTGCATATATATACACATATTTATGTATATATATATATCATTGTAAACAAAGATAGTTTTACTTCTTCATTTCAAATAATTGCCTTTTGCTTTTCTTGTCTCTTTGTTTTGCTGTTCTGATTGCATTATTTCCCCCACCCCAGCTTTATTGCAATATAATTGATATATATGTGTATATACATTTTATAAATTTAAACTATACAAATGTGATGATTTGACACACGCACATATTGCAAAATGATCACAACAAGTTTAGTTAACATATCCATACGTTACATAATTACAAGTTTTTTTATATGTGGTAAACGCATTTCATTTAAGATTGACTCAGAAGTTTTCAGTGATATAATACTGTTAACTATTGTTAACTACTGTTAACTGTTGTCATCATGCTATATATTAGATCCGTTTTATAACTGGAAATTTATACCCTTTGGCCAACATTTTTTTAATCCCCTCCTCCACCCATTTCAGTCCTTGGCGATCTATTTCTGTGAGTTGAACTTTATTTTAGTTCCCAAATATATATATATATATATATATATATATATATATGTAATGATATACTTTCTCTGTCTCACTTATTTCACTTAGCATAATGTCCTCAAGTTCTGTTCATGTTGTTACAAATGACAAGATTTCCTCCTTTTATGACTGAAGAGTATTTCGTTGTATATATGTGTATAAATATATGTATACATATGTTCTTTATATATTCATTCATCAGTGAACAATTGGGTATTCTTAGCTATTGTAAACAATACTGCAGATTAACATGTGGATGCATGTAATTCTTTGAGACATCAATTTTATTTACTTTGGTTGTATACCCTTTAGTGGGATTGCTGGATCACATGGTAGCTCTATTTTTAATTTTTTCAGGAAACTCTATATTGTTTCTCACAGTGGCTAAATAAAGACCTTGCAGGATCTCCAGGTGGATACAGATAGAAATGCTTTGTGTAGGGTCCACATAGTAGCAAGACTGTGTATTGTAACTGGGAAGGGCTAGAGACCAATTATAGAATTCTTTAGAAATCTCCAATCTGACTGAATTTGGCAGATCAACCTCTCGAATCTCCTAAACGATAGCTGAGAGGGCCTAGAGTTGTTTTATAACCCACTTTACGTCCACAGAAGAGATAGTGGTCTGTTTTATTACTATACATATATGGGTAGATGTGACTTCTGGATCACTTTTCGTGCGGTGCGAATAGTAGAGCCAAAACCAAATGGAGTTGTAGCCAAGTTCTCGGGGTTATAGAACTATTTCTGGATCTCTAGCTAGGACCATGTAAACAAATCAGTCACCAGGGTACAAACTTGCTTTTTCAAAATGTCCATCCTTGGTCATGAACTGCACTGGTCTTTATCTTTCTCAGTCTCCTACTTGGATTCCAGAATTCCCACAAAGTCATTTTTGTCTGTAGATAGATACCAAATTGTTGTTGAAGAGGGGATATGCATGAAGCACATCTTATTTGACTATTTTGCTGTGTTGTTGAACAGAAATGAGAAGAGTAATTTTGTATTATTCTTGAGCTCATTAATTCTTTCCATTTCCCCAACTGTCTGTACCCCACATGACATTTCTCACTTTCTCTTCCTACCTTTGTGTTGGTGCTTTCAGCTATTGCTTTTGACAACTAATATTCCTATTTTAGACATGATGTAAATTCTATTGCACAATTCTGGAATGTCTACTAATACTGTAAAATTGAGACCAAAATTTATAGAGTCATCTCTGATTTTCCAAATATAGTTATAGACTCCAGTCTCTCTGTCCCCTCATAGTTCTTCACATATCCCTGTTTCATAGCAGTACTTGTATTTTGTTGTAATTATTTATCACTCTGTCTCTCCCACTAAACTGTGTCCTTGTGGGACTATGGCTTATTTATCTTTGCATTCCCCAGAACTCTGTGCCTAGGGCCCACTAAATAGCCATTTATGAATATTTGAAGAAATGGAAGTTTAATAGCTGAATGTATTTTCACCTTTTCATTTGCATTAGAAATTTGTTTTTTCTTTTTTATATTAAAAAGTTTTTTTTAAATTATTATTTCAAACTTTTCTTGAGGGAACATTCCTGATAGCATTATATACATCTAAGGTGTGCATCATGAAAAATCAATATCTGTATATGATACACTGGGTTTACAAACCAATAATAATTGAATAGAATTGTTCTTTCTTTTTCTGATGGTGCCTTTGTGTGCCCACTTCTACCCCTGGGGATATTTTCTTTTATATTTTCCCCTCTTATATTTACATTGCTGTCTATGTTGCAAATTGCTTGGTAGAAAGTGTTCTGTTTTGAAGAGATTTCCTGTAGGTGGTGACAAGGTAAAGGGCCCACATTTGTTAACTGAAATAAAAAAAGAGGTATTAAACCAAAATTCATTGTGTTTCATTTCTCATTGATATTTATGTTTACTTTAAAGTAAAATGCGCTGAAGAATGTTCTCTAGAACCAGAACACAAATTGTACTTGGATTCTCAGCAATTGATATTTTGTGAAGGTAGAAGTCTTAATTCACGAATCTATATATTCTTTTAAAATTTTCTCTTGTATTCACTGCCAAGGTAGTGGAGATCTGGGTGAATTATTCAGGCAGTTTTGCATGAAAATGCTTTTCTTCTTAAATGATGTCATTTTACTTTTGTCTCCCTGACTTAAAAAACTGTGAAATAGATTTCTTAAAGATTTTAAATAAAATGACAACTTTTCTAGTTTAAACTTGCTCTTTACTTCCTCTAGAAAAGGGCCTGTTTTTTTCTCATGGAAATTTTCCCTTATGTCCTGTTCTCAAATTTAAAGAGTAGAGTTGAGAGAAAGAATTTAGGAAAGTCAAATTGGTCATGTTTCTTCCCAGCTAGAATAATGTATGATTTACATCTTATGTTTCCTTCTAACATTCATTGGTAATGTACCTATAATATTAAAATATAATAATGGTGTAATATAAATAGTTAAATTAAAATTAAAAAAATAAGTGAAAAATATTTAGAGTAGATTTTATAGTAGAATTTTTAAAGTTTATTAGGGAAATTAGATAATCTAGTTCAAATTCTTATTATATGGATAAGGAAATGATGCAGAGAATTTGAAAAACAGCTATTATGTTTTAGGGATTCTAATGCTATTGTATTACCCCCAAAAGGAGATAAAAATCATTATTGTTTGAATCTTATTACTTATAAGATTATATATTACTATGTAAATAGTATTTAGCTGTATTTTTATTAAAAATTCATGTAATAAATAAAGGTGTAGAATAAAATATGGTAGTCTCCCTTTAAATTTCTTCCATCACCTATACACACACACACACACACACACACACACACACACTCCTCTAGTAATAGATAATAACATAATTTTCCAGTCATTTCATTGCTCTTTTACATACATTTATGTACATATACACATATGTCAATAGAGTGTTTATTTTTAATTGTTTTGTCATGACTTATTCTTTTCCACCTGCTGTATCTTAGAGACTTTCTTTTCCAGGACTATTGGTCCAATTTATTCTTTTTAATGATGATAGAGCATTTCATAGTACGGATTACCATCACTTATTTAATTCTCCTATTAATGGATACTTAGAGCTCCCCCTTCAAGTTTTTACTATTACAGCACTAAAGTAAATATTCTTTTATATAATGGAGTTCAGGACATGCTACCTAAAATAAAGTGCCTTGGTATATTAGATATTTTGAACTAAAGGAATTTGAGAAATGGCAAGTGTAGGAAAGACTCCCTTACCTCCCATGTCTTCCCAGAAGCATACAGTAAAAATCTAATGTGAGAGGTTCCCTTCCTACACATGGAGGTAAGGGACATTCTTATCTCTGAAGACAGACACTGAGAAGAATCTAAACGAACAGGCTTTTCTAAGTTTTCCCTACTTTATTACACTTAGCTTATTCCCTTTTATTCCATTATGTTTCACCATTGCTTTCTATTCTTCATCAAATCATGTATAAAAATGGTCAGACTTAGTCACTTTTCAGGTCTGCATTCTCTTCTACAGGGCCCTGTGTCACGTAAAATTTATATTGAATAAATTAATGTTTTTTCTTCTTATTAACCTGTCTTCTATCAGGCCAAATTATAGGGGCATGGAGAAGAGAAACTTAGATGGATAAGGAAAAGGTTTTTCTTCCCCTATGTCTCAAATGGATAGTTACTAATCCCCAAACTATTTGACTATTCTATATAGTCACTGATATGAAATGTTATATCTAATACTGCTCAAATTTCATAGTTGCACATGAGCACATATATGTGTGTTGGGGGAGAGAAAGAGATGGGGAGAGAAAGAAATATATGTACTACTGTCCCTGGATTCTTATAGCTTATTGATTAATTTTTGTATTTCTGAACATATTGATTTATACTAAAACCATAGTGTGTATATTGAAATCTTATAGGGAAAGATGTTCTCTGTTTCAAAAACATGTAGGTTATATTAATTTTATTTCATGAAAAGTTTCGAACCAACTTGACAAATACCCTAAAAGTATTCAGCTGGGATTAGCATTAGGATTACCCTGAATTTATAGATTTTTTTTTTTTTTTTGGAAATCGACAATTTTAATATAATGTTTTTTCTCTTTATTCCAATCTTCTGCTATATTGTTCAGTCTTTTTAGATCCTATATATTTCTTGTTGGATTTTTAAGTAGGTGAGTTGATTTGCTTATTGCTTGCAAGCTAGAATAGAATCCTTTTAAAGTAATGTTTTAAAATAGATTACTGTTAATATGTAGAATTTTTTTGTTTTGTTTATATCCTGGAAATATACTGGTTTCTTATTAATTCTAATAGTGTCAGTTGGTCCTATTGGACTATCCAACATTATTTTATACAACAATGGCACTTTTCTTACATTTCCTTCTCTCATTTAATGCACTGAGAATAGCTCCAGTACAATATTGCCCTGCTGCCTGCATGTTTGGCTACTGATTTTAGTGAGAATTATTTTAAAAACAACTCTAAGTTTTCTAAGTTTCTAATGTCAGATCTGATATTTTCCCTAAACTTCCAGGAGACATATTTATCATAAAGAAGTTTTTCTCCTATTCCTACTGTATTTTTTAATTCAGAAAAGATTTTAAACTTCATCAGATTTTTTTTAGAGTAATTTGAATTTCAGTTAAGAAATAAGTTGACAATCTTATGGGGACTCTTTTATATGTGACTCATTTTTCTCTGGTGGTTTTTAAGACTCTTGATCTTGTATTTTTGACATTATGGTGACAATGTGTCTAGGTGTAGGTCTGCTTGGGTCATTTCTCTTATTAGGAACTTTTTGAGCTTCCTGGGTCTGAAGGCTTGCTTCATTCCTCAGATTAAGGAAGTTCTCAGCTATTATTTCTTCAAATACGATTTCTTTCCCCTTTTCTCTCTCTTCTATTTAGGATTACTCAGTGATGTAAATACTGTTTCTTTTGATGTTAATCCATAATTCTCAAATTCTGTCTTCATTTTTTTTTCCATTTTTTAAAATCTCTTTGCTGGTTTGCTTGAGTGCATTCCTCTGCATAACTTCTAGCTCACTGATTCTTTTGGAGGCTTCATCCATCCTACTCATGAGTCCCTCTGTGAATTCTTTAGTTCTTCATTTCTTTGATATCATGCTTCATTTTTTCTCTCTCTTTTATGTTCTTTTCCTTCCTCTTATTTTTTTCTTGATTTCCGTGAGTATGTTTATCACTGTTTGCTCTAAATTCATTCTCTGGTAGTTTGCTGACATCTGTTGCATTAAGATTTTCCCCTGGGTTTTTGATTGGATCCATCGTTTTGTGCATGCTTCTGTGTATTTGCTCTGTTTGGCATTCTGTTTATGTTTCTGTGAATTAGGTTTCCCTGTAGTGATGGCCTTGTGCAGGGAATCAGCTTGCATTGACTAAGCCTAGATATTGGTTTGAACACTGGATTTGAGTTTTATGCTGTCACCACTGGTTATATTTGTTGAAGTTCCTATGTAGACCCTCTGTTGTTGCTGCTGAGACTTCAGCCTATGGTGTTGAAGTCTGTGTGGGGAATCCAAGCCTTCCCCCAGTGTCACAGCTCTAAATTGAATTATCACCTTGCTGTTGGCTCACAATCAGCAATCGGGTTGCAATTTTGCCCACCCCCCTCCCAGGGTGTCACTAGTGGGTAGCATTGACAGTTTCTCCCTCTGGAAGGCTCTCCTTCCTTTAAGCATGAGCTCAGGATTTCCTGTGGGCAGGTCCTGTGGCTCCAGGGCAATACCGTGTGAGGGGATGAGGGTAGGATTCCCCTAGCTGCCTTCTGGCTATGGCAGCATTCAGTGTAATTTTCTTGCCAGGTCTCCTGTTCAAACCACTGGGGCACTGGTCCTCCTTCCACCCCGTGCCAAGATCCTCTCCCCGAGCTCTGTGGTGCAGGTGGCCTCTCTGATGCTTTCACAATTCCTGGGAGGGCTGGTTCTTTCCACAGTTCCATCCTCTCCGCGACAGCCTGGATCTTGAGTCCAAATCTTCAGTGTGTCTCTGAAACTTTGTTATTGCCTGCTCTTTGTGGTTGTGATTTCTGCTGTGTCTCTATAGCCTCTGTGCCTGCTTTTCCTCACTGTTTGTTTCTTGAAAATAAGTGGATTCCTAGTTGCTCTGTAGGAGGATGTGAGTCCTGCTCATACCAGATGGCCATCTTGACCAGAAGTTTAGAGTTATTTGAAATGATTTTTTGTTTTTTTGTTTTTTTGTATGTTGTCTGTTAATCTTGTGAATCCTATTTCCTAATAAAGAATCCTTGCAATCTTGGGATAAAGTCTGTCTGAATATGAAGCAAATTCATTAGCTATCTTGCTATTTCCATTTTGTAATATTTCACACAGGAAATCTTGTGACTTTAGTGCCTTTTTACTGGGGTTAGATTTGTGGCTGCTTTTCATTTTTTTCCACAGTTACTTATCTACGCAGGTTTTACTTCTTCTCAAGTTAATTTCTATACTTTTCTTTTCCTTAAAAATTATCCAGTTCATTTATATAAAATTTTTTCGTAGAACTTTCTTGTAATTCTACCCTGTTCCTATCTCTATTGTAACAATATTCTCTTTCTATTATTTTTATTTATGTTCTCCTTTTTTGACCTCAGACTGTGTTTCATTTATGTGTTTCATTTTTTTTTTAAAGAATCAGCTCCTGATTTTATTGATTATATCTACTCTTCTATGTTTTCCATTCCATTCATTCTTCCTACATTACACTTCTTTACTCCTTTTTTCAGCTTTATTATTGGTTTTGTTATTCTTTTTCTAGTTTGTGAATTTGATGCTTAGTTGGTATTTTCTAACATATAAGAGCCTTAAAATAAAATATGTTTTCTTGTGGTACATGAAGTGTATTTATCTAATAAATTAAGGCTACTGTGTTATTAAAAAATATTTTCCAGTCATTCTTGTGTCTACGTGATTTGTCAACTTTTGAGAAAGATAGGGTGATTCTACTATGACTGTAATTTTAAATTGTGTCTAAAGTTTGCACTAAAAATAAATTTTTTTAAAGGAAAGGTGCAGGCAGAAATGAAGGTGAGGAATAGACAGACAGGAAGAGAGAGGAGGAAGAAGCAACTTAATTTTATTTCCATTTAGTTGTTCACACTGCTTGTTTCCACCCAGAACCAGGACTAGAACTTAGGATATGTGGCCTATGTCTTTTGGAGATGAATTATCTAACTGCTACTCCTTCAGGTCATGCCTAAAAATATATATATATTTTAAATATTTCTTTTTACTCTGATGCAAAGGTGATAAAATGGTAATTTTTCCCTCCCTACTTTCTTTCCTCCCTTCTTTCCTTTTGTTTTTAAAATTATCGGTGTATAATTAATATCATATTTTTAGTCCAACTTATCTTGTTAACTGGATGCTTATTTTTCACCTTCAGTATTAATTTTGCTAATTTTTATTTTCTGGCATTCCAACTCAAGAATTCATAATGCAGTCATACTAGCTCAAATAAGTGTCCTGAATGTTATTTATAGACAATGATGAACTATGAGGTGCCATAGCACTTATTATAAGCATTTCCCCAGTTAATATTCAGTAACTTTTATTGAAATAACTATGTGATGGATACATACATTTTGCGCCCATCCTTGTGTAAAGATTACCTTAATTTATCAAATTAAGGTAACTTTATTTTCTAATAGTAATAAAAAGGAATAATCACTATGAAATATAATTTTAGAGAGAATTTAAACCTGAATATCTTCTTTGTCTCCCCAAATCACTACTTTCATCACATTGTTGCTTACCTGAGACTCTATAACAAGTTAAAACTCATTTTTGAAGGGTTGAAAGTTTGTATTTTATCAAATTATATAATTTTGACATTTCTTATAATGAAAAACATACAACAGTAAGATAAAAATTGGATGCATAAGTATTTATAAGAAATCCCAGCAAAGTACAGTAGGGATAATTGTACAGTGCAGTGAAGATAAAAACAAATACACAAAATTAATGCCTGACCTATTGCTGTAGAAATTCTCTCCTATATTTTTGGCTGCAAGTTTTTTACCATCACTTTCTATGACAAAATTTTATAGTATTTTCTATAGTAAAAATAGAAAGATAATTCAGTCTTTTCTTTATAGTGTTTGGTTAAAATATGTTGTTATTAATATTACTGACAGTTTGGTAAAGATCTCTTCAGTTTTACAATTCTTTGTCATGTCATAGATACATTTTTAGGACTGTTGACAAATATGGGCAGATTCTATCAATTTTCTTTCTCTGCACTAACACAGATATGCTTGCTCTTTGTAATACAGTTTTATGCCCCACACTATAAATCCAGGGATTTTATGAATTGTTTTAAGGAAGCTGAGAAGTAGGGGAATTGTTCAGAGCATAGGCATTGGTGTTGATGACACTGTTTAAATCCAGCACCACCATTTACTGATCTTCTCAACACTCAGGTATTAAACTGTGCTCAAATTAAGATGAGAATGCTAAAGTACTTTCAACCAGTTTTTGAAACGTCAAATAAGCTTTTTATTCTAGAATGGTTTGATTTATAGCTTCCAGCCACTTTTTACATGCACTATCTCATTTACTTCATTTAATGTTGTGAAATGGGCATATTGAGATTTAAAAGGATATGAGAATTTTACCTAAAGTGATAGTACATGTTGGTTATAGGCTCTGTGCTGAAGGGACAGCGTTTGTGTTTATAGCATCTGTGCTTACAGAATGTATACAGCAAACATTGCTGCGGAACAGTAGCAATAATTACAAGATTATTATGTAACTAACTAAAAGCAAGTATCTTTAAAAAGAACCTCTTTCTTTTAGTTTAATTCATTATATTTGAGTCCTTTTAAAAAAATGTAGTCAGTTACCTGGACAATTAATTTCTTTCTCTAGATTTTAAAGTACTCATAAGATCCTCACTGAACAACTAATTCCAGTTCTCTTAGAATGACTCTCTTTGGGCACAACAGAGCACTGAAGATTAGTTCCATTTAGTGATTACTGAGGATGAGATGGTATCTTTGTAACCGATCATGATACATCTGTCTCTTAATACAGTAACTTTCTTAAATATACCATAACCAGTTGGTGGAGGAAAATATATTATTAAAATAAATCACCACATATAGGGAATGGTGGATGTCTGCTTATTCCATTACCTAAAATGATATTAAATATGAATGGTGTAAAGAATAAGGAATAAAATAACAGAAAAGTCAACAGAGCCATTTGTTTTGACTTAAAATTTTTCTGTAATTTAAAAAATATGAAACACTGTACTAAGGTGTTTTTGCCATTTAGTATAGCATAGTGGAATAAGCAACGGCTTTGAAGTAAGATAACTTGATTCTGCTTCTTTGCAACTCATTATATGTGGTTGGTCAAAGTATTGCAACTGTTAAAGACTTACCTTTCTTATAAACTTGCAGGATTGTTGTTATTTTCATGGAAAATGGGTATAAAATGCTTAGTATGCTATCTGATTTATTGCACTCACATAACTGTACTAGCTATGTCATTATTTTCATTAACTTGGAAGTCTTCTCTTTATTAAAAAGTAAATAAATAAAAGGGTCTTATGAAGACCTTAGAGTAGTTGAATGAGCAAGCAGGAAAAAACAATCCATTGGTTTTTCTGATAGACATATGGGGCTGAGAAGATGAAGATATAATAAAAATTGTATTGAATAGATACTTATAGTATGATTGATTTTATGTATCAACTTGGCTAGGCCCCGGTCTCACTATTTGATTTAACACTAGTATGGATGTTGATGTGAAGGGGTTTTTTTAGATGAGACTAACATTCAAATCAGTAGATGTTGATCAAAGCAAATTTGCCCTCTATACTGTGTGTGGGTCTCATCCAGTCAATTAAAGGTCTTCAGGGAAAAGACTGAGGTTCCAAGAGGAAGAAAAAATTCTGCTTCTAGATTGTCTTTGGATTCAAGCTGTACTATCAATGCTTTATTGGGTTGCTAGTCGGTCTGCATACACTGCAGATTTAGGACTTGCCAGCTTCCACAATCATGTAAGTCAATTCTCTAAAGCAATCTTTCTTTCTTTGCCTCCCATCCACCATCCCTGCTGGGCTCTGTTCTCCTGAGGATTCTAGTACACAAAAATTAAATATTAATTTAATATGCAGTGGTGACCCTGTAAGTTTACTTGGAAGCAACAAATTTGATTGGAGCCCTGCATCTTTTTAACTTACTTTTCTTCTCTTCTTCATTTTGATTTTTAGGTTTTTTAGGCCACAGATACTTATATGCATTTTATCAGTATTTGAGCTTTATGTTATAGATGGTCAATAAAAGTCAGAAAATATAAATGTTGAGTAATTAGTAATCATTTGCAAAGACTTCATATGTATTATTTAATACTTATATCAACCATGTAGGATAATTAAAATATTCCCATTTTAGAGATGAAAAAGTAACCTTAAAAACAATACTGAGTATTTATTGAGCTTCCTGGGCTAAGCCTGTCACAGAAATAATCTCATATAAGCCTTATAGCAACCCATAGCAAGCATGCTCTTACTATTCATGGTGCGGATGAGCATGCTAAGAGACACAACTCAAACTTTGATCAACTTATTCCTAAGAATCCTTTACTTTTTTTCTCCCATGGAGAGGTGACTTTTTCATTCCCTGGTAGACAACTCACATCTCAGAGCTCTTTTTTGGTATATGGGTCTCTGGTGTGAGCCATATTTCTGGAACTCAGATAAAAGTCTGGTATTCAATTAAGACAGAGATCAAATGACTTTAGGCTGCGAAAGTAATGCTTTTTTGCCTTCTGAGTTACATATTCTCATTTATGGCTATTAATATTGAAAGCGGTGAGATATGTATGACTTTCTATCAGTCATTAATTTTCTCCTGTCTCCACAGCAGAACTGCAGGACAATTCGAGAGACAGTTCAAGGCACCTGAGGAAATATGAGAAAGCAGAGGATTAAATAGTCTAGGGTTCTTAATGTTCTTAGATAATGCAGGGTTCTTAGTTTCTCATCCTTTCCCCCTTCCTGTGGTAGAGAAGGAGGAGCATTAATTCATGTGCTTACAGAATGTCAGACAGGAGCAGCTAGAATTTAATATGCACACAAAATCACTTGGAGCCTTGTTAATGTGCAGTTCTGATTCTGTAGGACTGGATGGGGTTGGGAATCTGCATTTTCTAACTAGCACATGGTAAAGCTAAGTTGATGCTCTGATCCAGGGACTGTGTTGAGTAAGAAGGTAAAATTAAGCATTATGACAGAGAGGATAGCAGAAGTGAAAGGAGGAAACAAAGTTTTAATAGATCCTATAATAGGTGTGTGGGACAGACTGCTGCTCTGTTGATTAATACTCAGATGCTCTTTCAACAACACAAATTTATAGATGATGACATGATCTCAGTACTGCCGTGGGGATTAAGAATTTTAACAGACTGGAACAATAGATTGATTTTTAATATGCATAAAGTTAAGCAGAATAAATATGATCCAGGGAACTCATTGTACCCAATACAGAATGGGAGAATTTATAAGCCGCCCATGTGAAAAAAGCCCTAGAGGCTTCAACACTTATAAGTTTTGAGTCAATAGCATGATGTGTTTGCATTAACAGAAGTACAGTGTGTGGGGAAAGAGAAAGAATATTTCCTTTCACAATATAAAAGCCAGAACACGCTAGGAGGATGTGCTCAGTTTAGTGTGACTCACATTAGAAGGGATATTAGAAACCTGATGTATTTGGATGAGCATATCTGGGGACATCTGAAGAATGATTCAATTGGTGTTTAACCTGGAGATTAAAGTGACATACAGAATAATGCAGGGCCCAGCCCAATTATTTTAAGGGACACCAGGTACATGATAATTTTAGGCTTGCTCTGTGTGAGCTAGAATCAATAAAAATGGAAACTGTAGGCAGACGCCAATACAATCTGGGGCATTTGAGGGGAGATTGAGAAAGAGAACTGAGCTTAGAGTTGAGTTCCAGCTGTGGCATTAGGTAAGTAAGTCACTTGGCCCCTCATTGTCTCAGGCTTTCCCATTAAAATGGGGCAAAAGATATTCTTTTCTGGACATTATAAGGATCAAGGAAATAATATGTGAAAAAAACAAAAGAAAACATGGCTACATGTGGCAGAAGTCTGACTTAATAAATTTTAAAGACTGCATTTTAGAATTAGAGCAGTCTAGCCACCAAAAAAAATGACCTCAGGAACAGTGAGTTTCCTGTCACTAGAAGGATGCAGGCCAAGGACAAGGAACACCCTGGAAACTTGGATGAGGACCTTGCACAGAGACTGGCTGCCAGAAAGCAGGTTGATGTGCAATGGATATGATTTATAGAGTCCCTTCCAATTCTAAGAGTCAGTACAGGCTGGCATCACCTCTCTCCCTGCCTATTAAATATGTAAATGGAAAAATTGCTTCATTCAATTGTAATACTATTCAACTATTAACCCAAGAAAAGGAAGCAGAAATGGACTTTATTTTGAGCATTTCATTCTTTTCTCTCAAACCGAACCATTTTCCCTTTGAGTCCTAAAATGGTATCATTTTCATTTTATGAGGTTTTGAAGGACATATGTACTGTACCGCATCACTTCCAATGCCCTATGATTTGAGGAGAGCAAAGAAAGACTCAATTGCACCATTTTCTATTGGTCCTGCTATACATCTTAAAATCATTGTTATTCCTTTATATAAAGCTATCAAAATACAAAAGTTATCTAGGGTAAGAGTACTGCTTCAAGCCATTATCAGTCATTAACATCTTGGATAGACTTAACTGGGTTATTATGGTGGTGCTTGTAAAAATGCACCACTGTTGCACTGAACTTTGTTGACTGATGGCCCCATATGCTAGTCACCCCATTATTGGAACCACCGCAATGCTTATGGGCCACTCCAAGCCAATGACTGGTCACAGTGGAGTGGTAATACAAGCCTGTACTTGAAAGATAATGGGTCTCCTTGAAGGGAGGATTTTGATCCAAGTACTCCTTATCAGCTGGGCTGAACTTTTCTAGGGATGGGGCTGCAGTCCTAGTTTTCCTAGCCAATCTCTACCCTTTCCCTTTCCTTTACAGGTAGAATACCTACGCTGTGTCTGAGGACTCTTCTTGCTTTCTTCTGCCCCTTCCACTTTGTCCTTCACAGGCTCAACACATCTCTTGCACATCTAGCCAAGTACTGCCAAGAGTGATCCGAGAAGGAGGGTGGTAAGATGAGTTTGTGAGATGGACATACTCATAGCTCAGAAGACAAAGAAGGCACAGTTCTGAATGGTATCTAGGGCATGGGTAATCCCTGGCATGGGGTGGAGGCCCAGATGCTCTGCTTTTCACCAGCGGTGACCTGGTAAAATGCTCCAGTGAGGGGAACTGAAAATTACCGAGGAGAGAAGGAGATTATCTACAAAGGCAGTGGAATTGACTAGTTACTATTAGGTTGTACTGATATCCTAAAGAGAATAAGATGGTCCTTTTTATAAAAAACTGAGGGCCTTTGACAAGCATTTAAGGTTAAATTGGAGAGTTAGAGGTTCTTTTTGATAATTTACAAAAAGATCAACTGGGTAGTGTCTTTAGATAAAATCACAGACAGCAAATTCATTCAGATGCTCGTCTGAGGCAGGTTTGTCAGGCTCAGGTCAAGACTCTGGTGGAGAAAAACCCAGGATCCTTCAACATGGCATAGAGGCAGCTGGATGCATGTCTCTGAAGACTTCCCTTAGCCCGAGAGTTTCCCTAGTGTGAGTAAGCACTTCTTCTGTACTGGAAGATGGAGTAGAGGCCTTTCACAAAGCAGCAGGTGCTGCTCCCACTTTCTCGCTTGGTCACAATATGGACAGCAGACTAAACATTAGTATAATCTGACTGCTGGGGACTTGCTGGGCCTGAGAAAAGTGCAAAGAGATTATGTCCAAAAGGAACTTAAAGGTAGAATGAAATTGAATGTAAATGCCATCAGGGGAAATAACCCTGCAACTTAATTTTGCAGGTACTTGATCAAAGAGACTGGAATACATGACTAGATTAATATGAATTAATTTCTTGTGGAAAACTTCTTGACAGAAAAGCCCAGGCGCTACGGAATGATAGTGTCTTCCCCAAATTCATATGTTGAAATCTAATTGTCAGTGGCATGGTACGTGGAGGTGAGGTCTTTGGAAGGTAATTAGAGCCAGATGATGTTAAGAAGGGAGGCGTCTTTCTTCCTGTGCATATATACTCCAAGAGAGGCAATGGGAACACACCCTGGAAGAGAACTCTCACCAAGACCCCAACCATGTGGCCCTGTGATCTCAGACTTCTAGTCTCAGAGCTTTGGGAAATAAATGTTGCTTAAGCTACCCCATCTATAGTATTGCTATAGCAGCCTGAGATGACTAAGATGCCAGGGAGTCATTGTTAGGATACCTCAGAAAAATCTGGACAAAGTGATGACCCTTGTGAACAAAGTGAAAATGGAGGAACAAAAAGGCAGAAGCAGGTGAGCATGTTGGAGTGGATATATTATGTGAAGTCTGAAGACCAATCAGAGGATTAATTTCCGTGGAAGACCCAGAGAACACAACATTTTTCAAGGCATCAGGGAAGCAATGAGAGGGGAGGCAGCATTACTAAGATGTTTGTTGGTGTCCTCCTCTGCAGGTCAAGATGATGATAGAAAGGGATATCACAAATAGCTTTGTTAACACTATGAAGACAATGTAACTCTAAAGTAATAGAGGCCAGGTGGCAATGCTTACCATAAAGACTGGTGAGATTGCAGCAGGAGCCAGGTGCCATGATCCTCCGTGAGTATAGGATGATTAATAGAATAGGATGATTAATAGAACATGGTCCTCCTTCATTCTAGAACAGATGGATTGCCTTCTGAGAAAGGCATGTTTGGAGGAGCAGAAGGCTAATGGCAGTGTGTCTCCTGTAGTTACGATACCTTGCTAAGTTTCCAGATCTGAGTTCCTTGCAGTCAACTCTATTGACTGAAGTTTGAGTTATCAAAATATAGCAAAAATAGTAATGTGGAGTTCATGGCCAGAGCCTGTGGGAGAATCACAGTGCAGACACTCTAGGGTTCTGATTTTGTTGCAAGGAGTTGAGCTATCTTAAAAACAAAAAACAAAACAAAACAAAACAAAACAAAACTATATTGCATTTCAATGGATATTTAAAAACTATATATATTTAGTGTTTATCATTTGATGAGTATACACATTTGACATAACTATACACTCATTATCACAATGAAAGGAATACCATTCTGAGAGATGTAGTACTCCTCTAGCAGACAACTTTGACTTGGAACTCCCTTCAGAACTGTTGGACTTGGCTCTCATTAACCAACCCCTCCTTTCTCATCTCCACAGATAACAGACCTGCATCTTCAGCTGAAGGCTCTCCCAGCAAACTCCTGCTTCTGCTCTTTCCCTTTTCCTTAAGAGAGATTCCTTCAAGGATCTTCTTGCAGGTTTACTCCTACTTCCCTGCCTGCTCCTCAGCAGATGCAGACAAACACTCATACACTAGAAAATTCATGACTTTCAATTTGAACCTGAATGTGAATTTTATTTCTGCCATCTGTTAACTGTGTGACCATCCATCATCCAACCCTTTCTTACTTTCCTCACCAATAAAAATATTTCTTCTAAAATTTTAGTGAATCTTATTAAATGAGAACACTTGAGAAACACCTATGATGTATTTCCTAGATGTAGTGTGCAATGAGTTCTTTCTCATCATTGTCTTTTCACCAGGATAGTAAAGGAGTAGGATAATATGTTAATAAAGTTTGGTAAGAGATGGCAAAGAAGTGACAGAGGGAGAAATACTAGCAGTTCCACATAACAAATGTGGCTCCCTGGATTAGTCCCATAGAAAGATGTATGTACCTGGGAGCATGAAGATGTGGGGTGCCAAGGAAGGGAAGGAGGGGGGCGCAGAAGTGAGACCAAACTTGATTATTTTAAGGTCAACATCAACTTCTATGTAAATCTTAGTGTAATTTTTTCAAAAGAATATTAAAGGCAATAAGGAATTCCTCATGCCTGACTCTTGCTGAATGTATGTGCTCTGATGAGAGAAACTTTATGGATCAGAATGATGTGACCGAGCTATGGAACTTTCTAAAGAGTCTTGAACATTTAATTTTCATGAACAATTAGTCCATTTCCAACGTGGTTTTCATAAGTGAGAATTTGACTGAGAATGTAAAATAAAGTTTTCTGTGATGCTTGCAATATGACTGGGGACCCATTTCTGACAGACCCCATCTAGCTTTGTTTACAGAAGATATACTACTTATGAATTTCCTTACTGAGATATGGTTATGGATAAGGGACAAGGGAAAGGAAGGACTTTAGGGAGAAAGGAGACAGAATTTAATTCTCTGTGACAGGTGACCTTTAAAGTTGTCAAGAACAAAAGTGTAGGTATTGCACTTTCAGATCTTGAGCTATACTACAAAGTAATAGTGATTAAACATGAATGTACATTCCATGACATCAGCCTCAGAGAGGTCACTGGGAACTCAACTCCAGTGGCAAGAGATACAAAGCCAAAAACTAACAAATGGGGCTACATTAAACTAACAAGCTTTTGCATTACCTTACTGATTGGGACAGATATCTGTACACCATGCATTTGGCAATGGTTTAATATCCAAAATATATAAAGAACTTATATGATTTAACAATAGGAAAATAAACAACCCGATTAAAAATAGAAGAATTAAGTAGGCATTTCTCCAAAGAATACGTACAGATGGTCAACAAGTATATGAAAAAAGATGTTCTTCCTTGCTTGTTATTAGGGAAATGCAGATAAAAGCAGCAATGAGATATCACCTTACACCTGTGAGACTGGCTATTATCTAAAAGTCTGGAAACAATAAATGTTTGTGAGGATGTAGAGAAAAGGGAACTCTTTTACACTGTTGGTGGGAATGAAAATTGGTGCAACCCTTATGGAAAGCATATGCAGATTGCTCAAAAAATTGAGAATGGAAATTCTATGTTATCTCATTAATCTACCTCTGGGTATTTACTCAAAAGACACAAAAACACTAATTCACAGAGATATATGCATCCCCATGTTTATTAAGCATTATTTATAATAGCCAAGAATTGGAAATTACTTATGTGTTCATCGTTAGATGTATGCATGAAGAGCATGTGATATATATACACAATATTACACCACCGTAAAAAATGAAATCTTGTCATTTATAACAACATGGATGGAACCAGAGGGGATTATACTAAGTGAAATAAGTCAAAAGGGGAAAGAAGAGTACTGGATGATCTCACTCATGAGGAATATAAAGAAACAAAGCAAAGGAACAGATAAGACAAAACCAACCCTTGGACACAACCACCGAACTGAGGTCATCAGTGGGGAAGAGGGTAGGAGGTGGGTTTACAGAGAACAGTGGTGAAAAGCTCTCAGTAATTTGGTAGCGGGCACAGTATTTTGTCAGATATTTGAGAGATGGTGGACCTGAGCATATGGGCTTATATTGTTTTGTAAATCAAGGTTACCTCAATAAATATGAACTTAAAAAAAAAAAAGTTAAGTCAAAATGGAACTTTGAGTCCCTGCTCTCATTGGGCTAATATGAAGTGAGAGACTGAATGTGAAAACACATTTAAAGGAACTAGAAAGTATCTGGCACTTAAGTGCTTAATTAATATTTATTAATAGTAAGAGCAGCAGCATCTTCTTGTGTTGCCCTTTCTCCTTCCTGTAATACATTATTCTTCATACCTACCTCATCTTACCTGTCCTCCTTGCTTCCCCCTTGATGTCTTTCTGACTTGATCTAGAGCACACTAATACGTTTTTCTTAATGCAGTTAGAATTTATATCTCTATCCTTATGGCGGGGGGCAGCCAACGTTTTATTTGTTTTCTTCTTCAGGCACATACCTTATCTCATTTAAGGGTAAAAAAGAAAGGTAGTAGGGGTGGTTTCTGTGATGAGAAACTAGAATGACTGAGGGTCCATTGTTTACTAGCTATGTGAGCAAGTGACTTAACCTTTCTAAGTCCATTTTCTGATCTGTTGAATAGGAATCTACATCTTACCTAATACACTTGTGAGGATATGGAGATTACTATGCAAAATTCTTGGTGCATAAAATAAATTTATTTTATTGTTTTTTTATTATTCTATTTTTCTTTGTGTCTGTTAGACCATGTAGCATGGAGACAATATTTACAAATATTTCAAATGAAAAATTATTTTGTTTTAGCAGTAACTTTTTTCATAGAAGATTACTATGAAGTTTATTTTTCCATACTTTACTGAGCATATGAATCTCTTGGAAAATCTGATTTAGTAGATCTGGAATCTGAAATGCACTTCAGGGCACACTGATATTCATACCACTTAGGAAAGCTGCCATAAAGTAAACTCAAAAGATGCTTTAGACCCTAAACTATTATGTAAAGATTATCTGTTTCATACAAATAATAGACATACCAACTACTTAATAAGTGACTCACATTGCTGGCCAGCTGATTCAGGCATCCCCATGAAGAGATGGGCATGTATGGGTAAGTACCATTGTGATCTCCCTACCACTAGGTCAGAGTCATTAACAGCTATGGAGTTGCTGTGTCTTTAAGTGGGCTCCAGGGACATTTTCTTAATTAAATAAAATCCAAACTTCTAATTTATTTGAAAACTGCTTAATGTGATAATTAGAAGCCTTAGTGACATATAATGCATTGAATGGAGATCCCAGGGTTCTCTAATAACAGTCAAGAGACCTGAGCAGATAATTATAAGTACTTTACTGTGATAATTGCCAAAATCAGAGTACTCCCAGAGAGAACGCTGATAGAACAAATGGCTTTGAAAAAGTAAATTACTGCTACAATGTCAGGCATTGTTATCAATAAAAATAGCTTTTCTTTTATGAAACTAGAGTTGTTAGATTCTTTTACATTGCCTTCCTTTCATTCCTCAGTCCACAATGAAATGGTTTTCATGAGGCATGGGTTAGCCGAGACCAAGATGAAAGTAGAACAAAGACCAGTGAAGAAGAAAAAAGACATTCAGCTTAAGAAAATCTTCTATTGTGTAAGGACAATCCTGAAGGAGATTTCCTAGTGGAAGCATTTTCAGTTTTAATAGCAAACTTGAAATTTAAGCTTGATTTATTTCTAGTAGCAAAAAAAGTATCCTTAAAAAAATCCAGTATATCTTAATATCCATATGGAATCAAAACTCATAGATAACAAACAACATCTGGACTATTTCATAGGGCACAACCCAAGCAAGGTAATTCCAGTCAAGCAAATAGTACTCTATCTGCTCAGGCATGAAGATCATTTCCAGAAATCCAAGAGGCTCTTTTTTACATTATTGGAACAGAAGCTGAAACACCAGCCCACAAAGTAAGGGTATGTGTATGTGAACTGCACATATTGCCCCATAGCGTATGCTGCTTGACATCACTCCCTCTCAAAAATATTTCTTCATTTCTAAGTCTTAAAGTGAATGGTGTAACTCACACAGACATTATCGTATTACCTACAAAAAAGTGAAGGCTACCAAGTTATTAAGCAAATGGAGAACAAAAAACTCCAAATATGCTCCCTTAAATTTTGAAATGTTTATGGTGTTGGTGTCATATTCTTTACACAGTTGTTCATATGAAGTTGGTTGTTACTGAAGGGTCTTATTTATGATGAGAGAAGTCATCCCAGTGCGAGTTGAGGTGGCAAGTGGAGATATTATATCATGGGACTCGAATTTGGAGCAAGTTCCAGGATGTGTTATATTTCTGATAAATGAGAACAGGACATTTAGAGAGTAAATTCCCTTAACTGACTGCCCAGACCTCTGCATCTCATGGTGGTGGTCATAGAATTAAAAGAATAAATTTTTCTGTGTTTTTAAAAAAAAAATTGAAAAGAAAGGTGAACTAGTCTTGCTAATAGAAATACTGAGAAAGTTAAGTTTGAAGACAGTTACTGTTCTTAAATAGAAAACAGGAGTTTGGGATAAATTAAATAGCAGAATAGAAAATTCAGCAGTGATCTGTTTCTATGAATACAGAAATTCACCATATAGTCTTCACAGAAAGAGGAAAAAAAAAGTGCTTTGGAAAACAGTTTCAACTGATGTCTCAGCTAGTATAAAAATTGCTCTTCAAGTGAGAGAGAAAATTTTTGTGGGAATTGAAAAAACAATTTGCATTGTAATTATATGCATAAGAAATCTGCCTGTACAGAAAACTGATTTTCGTAAAATTAATTATCTGTAATTAAGATCTTAGGGATTTGTAAAAAAAAAAAAAAATCAAAAACAATAACTAAAACAAACCAGATATTTATCTTTCAAATGGATGAAGTATCTGAAGAAAGTTGCATCCATTTATATCTTTCATGTGTCATATTTTCACTTACTGTTTGCTGCATGTGACTAAAGCTCAGAGGTCTTCCTCCCAGTGAATTCTTTATTAATTGTCCATTTCTACCTAACTCGATTGAATCATATGAAGAAATGACGAATGAGAGAGTTGGAGTATATCTCAGTGGGAACTAGAAGAATTCTGAAATCATTGTGGCCCTGGTTCTATGTCCATTGTACATGATAAAGATAATTGAAGAAATAGAATTTCCTGAAAAACAGACACTATCAGAAATATGTCTCCCTCACTCTGCAGCTATTAGGTTGCTTGGTGAGTAGAATCAAGGCAAGTTGTTTGGCTTTTAGGAGTTCTAGTTTCCCCCATTCTTCACAGATCACTAGCAAGTGCTGGATGTGATGGAAGGCTCTGGAAGTCTGGGCCTGGTGCCAGGTCATCCTTCCTTGATTCAACATCCCCAAATGCCTTTTAGTCTCTCCTTTTAAAGATGTAATAAAACATATCAGAAATAAAAATCAAAGTTCTCATCTTAGTTCACAAAATGGGTAAGCCAGCTCTGTGTAAACTTGACCCTTTTTTTGTGAAACATCTTTTGAAACTATTTTAAGTTTTTGAAGGAACATTCCACTTAAAGAAAAGGTTAAAGCAGTCGTGACTGGACTGAGGGGACAAAAATCCAAGGGAGTGAGCTAAGGTTCCAGGAGCTTCATTGACCTATTTCTGCCAGTGTTGCAAAATGCTGCAACCTTTCTACTTGTATGACAGTCGGGCCATCTGTGACAGACATCCTCTCTTCATCTGGAATTGTTTCTTTGTCCATTAGCCCAGCTGATCACTGTGATGGAGCACGGTGGTCAGGCTGTGCTGAGCAGTGGGAGAGGAAGAGAGTGCCTTCTCCCACAGGTACATTATCTCTGTCTTTCCCTTCCCTTCGGGACCTTGTGATTGAGAGGAAAATACAACCCCAAAGTGATTACATCTAGATATTGTCATAAGTGTTTTTGTCCCAACTGTGCTTGATCAAATCAGATGGTCTGGGGACATTTAAGTATATGGAATATTGCTTAGATTCACAGGACTTGGTCACAGCTGAATTTACATTTCACTTCTTGATTCACCACAAACTTCTGTTTCCTACATGAGAACTTTATTTTTGACTTCAACTTTCTCTCAGCTTCTGTCATCAAGGGACTCCCAAAGTTCCCACTGACTTCTTTGCTTTACTTTCTCTCATTTTCATAATCACAACTTTAAAAATAAATTCAACTTTAGACTGAATGAAAAAGAAAAGATATCTGTGTTTACAGGTCTGAATCTTAAAGGCCATGGGACTGTGCCTCCCCTAAGTAACACAGTATTATAGAACAGAACTCAAGAAATGTCTGTTATGTAAGTGGATAAACAATCTATTGTCCTCCACTGGAAATGAGTCATGCAACAACCATTTTTTCAGCGACTAGTAAATTTAAAAATTTTTTTTCTAAGTGTGAAGCCTATGCTGACTCAGCAGGTTTTTTAATTCCTAATGCCTCAGTGTCCTCATGTAGAAAATTGTCCTCATTAATAAAAATTTATAAAAATAGAGCATACTTCACTGGGCTATTGGAAAGACTAAATGAGATAATCCATTTGGAATCCTCATAGCTTTGTCTTGTTTATGGTACCTACTATTCCTGGTTCAATGCCTGGTTACACCACTAAGTTCATCTTTTCTACTGGTGGATACCTCTCGTGCTCAGCACACTTTCACAGCAGACATGACTGGCCTATCCTTTGTGTAGTGTAGACTGTAACACCCGAGTCTCAGGCTTTCATGCCTGCATTACTGCTGGTTCCTGCTTCACTTATTGCACGACAAAATACCTCAAACTTAAATGCATATAAGAAAAATCATCTTATTATGTTCACATAGTCTATAGGGCAGGAATTAAGACAAAATGCTTTGGGGATAGCTTATCTACTCTATACCACCATCATCCTCAACTGGAAAGATTCAACTGAGTGCGGGATTGCATCACTGAGGGCTTTGTCACATACATTTTTGACACCTGGGCTGATATTTTAATGTCCTAGGGTTACTGCAATAATATACTACAAACCAAGTGGCTTAAAACAACAGAAATGCAAATAGCAACCCCCCACCCCAACCCCCTGCCAAACTCACAGAGCACAAGACAGCGGTTATGAGGGGGAGAACAGAGGGAACAAGGCGGTGATAAAGGGCATCAGAGCTCTGGTGGTGGGTGCGGTATGGACATGCACACAGAATGAAGAGCCAGTTCAATATCCTAAAGTGTATGCAACAATGTAAACAAAAGAAATACTGTTTTAAAAAAACCTCAGAAATTTATTATCTTACTTCTGGAGTCTAGAAATCTAAAATCAAGGTGAGGAAAGGGTTCAAAGCCTCTTAGTAGAATACTTTTTTGTATCTGCCAACTGCTGGTAGCTCCAGGTGTTCCTTGACTTATGGCGGCATCATTTCAACATCTGTTTGACAAGATCAACTGCCCTGTGCATCTGTGTCTTCATATAGTGTTCTTGTTCTGATTAGGACCCGGTTAAGGGCCCACTCTATTTCAATATGACTTTATTTTAACTGGTTATATTTGCAAAAGCTGTTTCCAAATAATGTGATATTTTGTTTACTGAGAATTAGATTTCAACAAGGGGAAGATACCGTTCACCCCTGCTATGTTTGGGTAACTCAAAGGCCGGGTCAGTTGATACTACTAGCTAAAGATCCTGTATATGTTTTAGGTATTTCACAGTATAGTGGCAAGACTCCTAGAGCAATTCTGAAGGCAAACATTCCAAGAGAATCAGATCGTTGCTACATGGCCATTTATGAACCAGTTCTACTTATGTGGTAGTCAATTAGTCAAATCCCAAATCCCTCACAATTCCCCCAATTTCTCCGGCTTGATGAGAGGAATGTCAATTTGGGGACCATGTTTTAACCCCATCCCAACCCCACTGTCACCACACACACATTCTGGGAATAGTTTTTCTGAATTTACTAATTTAATTGCCTAATTGAAATGTAGACTCCTCGGAAGAAATGAAGAAGTTATTACCTCCCTCCTACTCACAAACCACTTTTCAGTGTCATTTGATTATGGAATATTAGGTTGGAACTAGTGTATCTTCATATTACAATTTAAAAATAGCCAAAGAATTTTAAAGAGGAAAAGTTAGACTGGGAAAAATACTTTTGAGAAAAGAGAATCTTATATGAACAGAAAATAGATAACACGACTGAGGTGATTACGAACTGCTGTCAGGAAGCAGGAAGTCTTTCAGGTGGGAATGATGCAATCCCGCGGCAGTAAGAATCAAGGCCACCATGTAAGTTTTGCTGGTACTGGTAGATTTTAGAGAACAAAATGCCAAAATATTGTGGAGAGATAATGTGAATGTCAAATCATTCTACTTTTTTCCCTTTCTAGATTCTTAAATACACTCAGTATGTTCTTATTTAGCTTTCTAAAATGGGACCTGAAGAAAGCTGATAAATACATGTGGGCCCTGATATTATTTAAAAAAATATGCCTTGCTCTTTATGTTTACCATGAACACATATCAAGATGTTCATAGCAACACTATTTCCAGTTGGAGTAGCCCCTAACTGGAAGCTACTAAAATATCCACCATAGTAGAATGGATATAGTGTGATACTGCAGAATACTGTGTTGTATCCTGAGAACATTATACAGTTACAGAAACAATAAGGATGAATCTCACAAACAATGCTTAAGGAAATAATACATATACAAAAAACAAAGCAAAACAAACAAAAAAACACACCATCTGATTTCAGTGTTGTGAAGTACAAACCCAACAAAGCTTTATCTATGGTATTATAAGGCCAGACCAAGTTATTCTGGTGGGAAGAGTAGCTAGAAGGGGTGAGGGAAAGGCTTCTGGTGATTTTCTGTTTCTTGGTCTGGGTGCTACTTGCTTGGGTGCATTAAGTTTGTGATGCTGTCCAGTGCTGACCTGTGCATTTTTCTAGATGTGTATTTTGCTGAAGTAAAAAATTAAAAATAAAGTACTTAGCCTCAAACAGTCACCAGGCTATGACAGAAGAGTATTATTAGAGAACACAGAAAAGATGGCATTGAAAGTTATGGTACTCAAATCCAAATGACTTTCCTGGCCTTTTTAAAAGGTGATAGTTTTTAGTTCAGCAAGATATTTGTCTTTTTATCTCGGTAAAATTGTTATTATCATCTAAATCTCAAAAAAGGTCTTTAACTATGGTTTTTACCTAGAGGGAGATTTGAGGAATACAGGGGCCTTTGAAGACAAAAATAAATTGTTCACTTGTGCCTTTGAAGGGAGCCAAGACTGCAGAAGAGGAAACCATTCACTACATCAGCTGGGGAGGAGAGGGCACAGAGAGGAGGACAAAAATACCTAGATAAAATGTAGATTTTGCTGGATTCCATTCACTCTTCTCCCTTCAGATCCAGGCCTCCATCTGGCTGAGATCTTCCAGAATTCCCGTTTTCACCCCACCTTCCACCCGTCACTTCCATTATTCATGTCTTACTTCCCTAGGATTATCACATGGAATTCTGAGGAAACTCTCTTTTGGGTGTCTTCCTTGCTTTACTTTCTTTGTTGGCATACATGGCCACGTGTCTTGGGGATTTTTGTCTCTTGTGACCAATCACCCTCAGCAGATTTCCCCGAGGAAGCCTTTTTTCAAGGGCCTCAGAGTCTTTTGGGCACGCAGATCAAAGTTCCAGACTCCCTTGCCCTGAAATAAACAGTTTGCAGATTAAGATGCATATGCTACACAGTGTCTTTCCCATGCAGTGGCAGGGAAGGAATGGGGTTGTTGGTTATTTTGTCATGCTGGAAGCAGGTCCCTTGAAGAAGACTGTGTCTCTTGCAATGATTCAAGCGTGCCTAATGAAGGGGGAAAGCAGTCACAGGCTAATGCCTGAGTAGAGCAATTCCTTGAATACAGCCATAAAAAATATTCTTCCAGGCATCACTGGTCAGAAAAGTGTCCTTTTGGTTTAAACATCATTCTGTCTCCCATGTCCTGATGATGTGAACAGCACATTTAATTGCAGCTCCTGGGGTCTTCTGCAGTTAACCCCAGATTTGCTTCATTCATCAGCTGTGCTTGCTCCTCTGTTCCCCAAGAACAGCATTTTCACTTGGTATACACCATGAGGCACTGTCTGAGAAAGCAGATTGGTTACTAATCAGGAAACTGGCACTGACAGCTTTTTAGGCTCTGATGAGGGAAAAGAGATGTCTTCACATCAGAACGATTTAACTCTCAACACAGCATATCCACTAGTTGAGATTTAGAGAGAGAAAGAGAGAAATGTAATTGTCAGGCTGTGGTACGTAGTGTCAAAGCTACTTGGATTATTAGAAACACATCTTTTCAACAGCTTAAAGGCCACAGCTCTCATCTTTTTTTCTGCCATGAGCAGCTTGACAGGATCCAGAAGCCCCAGCCTATAAAGCACTCAGCTAGGAAAGGAGAAGTATTTGATTATAGTATTAGCTATGGAATATCCCCTAATAATTGTATGATTCTATAAGCTCTGCTCATTCTTATAAGATATATAAATAAGTCAAAGATATTTAGAACTAGAAGGATCCAAAGAGATACTTTTCATGTTCTCATTAATATTTTTTAAATTAATAAACAGCAAACAATACCTGCCTAAAGTATTCCACTAGCAACAGAGCTGGGGCTGGAGTTCAGTCTGAAAGCTTTCAGCCCACTAAGGACCCTATTCATCGTGACACTCTGATGATCAACTTCTGCAGAAATCTTTGAGACTTTGTTCTGTTTCCAGGTAAGGACAATTTGGAGGAGAATCAGGAATGAAATAAGCTGGCTCAAATATTTTTTTATTACATGCTCCATTGTCTCCATGAGTCCAGAATGTTGAGCCATTATCATCAGCATCATAGTGGGGCTGGGACTGAACACCTCTAAGGAACCTGTGCCAATCTGAAATGGTACTGGGGGAGGTGGCTGTGTACTAAGCTGTTCCTAGTACATGGGGCATTTGGGAACATCTGTAGGTGAGGGATACTGTTTTAAAGCTAAGGTTAAGCATTCAACTCTTCGTAGACCCTCAATGCTACCATACATCTGAACCAGGCTTCCTAAACACCCAAGAGACTAAAAATATTTCTTCTTCAGGAGCGAAGTCCTTCTGACATTGGAAGACCTAAGAAAAAGAAATACTTTTCAGAAATTTTCTGTGGAGGCATGAATTTATGTTAGATTTTGAACATTAAGAAATTATAGCATTTACCTACATAAATTGCTTTTTCCATGGTATCATTTATCCTCAGAGGACATACATAGTGAATCCAAAAGAAGATTTGTTATCTTCTTCAGTGTAAATGTTGTGAATTTTGCCAGATGGGTTTTTTAGCTACTAGAGGTGGAGGTGAAGGAAATCACAAGCAATGCTGTGTACAACACAGAAGATAGAGGGCATGGCACCACAGCTCATGTTATTATTATTATTAAATATGATACTCAATGATAAGCAAAACATTGGCATAACTTTATGCATTTTTATTCAATAAGTTCAATTTCTATCAGATAAGCTAAGGAGTTTCATAGATTAAATATCTGATGAGAACTTAGACATTGCCCTTTACTGTTCGTTCCAACCCTGTGTGTCTCGATTTTATAAGCCATTTTTGGGGATGTGTGCTAATTCTAAGGCAGATCCTGGTCTCATGTTGTGTTCAGTTAGGCAGAATATTAATGAATATAATTAAATTTTACTGAGAAAGAAAACTACAGGTTGAATGCATGCATCCATCTCCACTCCTATGCAAAACCTCTCAGTAAAGGAATTAAAAATGCATGAACCTGTAAGAACAAGAGAAAAGGAAAGGTAATGAGAAAGAAAAAAAATTGCATGAGCTGGAAAGTAAAGAAAAGAGCAGTAACTTGCTTAGTAGATTCAAGGCACCTGAAAGCTGCCTGTCTAAGGAGGGGAAGTGTCAGCAAGAAGGAATGAGAGAAAAGCAAACCAATTTTAATGTGAAACCTTGGAAATGCTTAGAATAGGAAACACTTGGAACTGCTGAAGGCAAGGGTACTAAGCAGGGCTGAACACAGGCTAAGAATTGTAAAATGAACACTGGGACCCCAGGTCTCTCCCTTGTCAATCACGTGGCTACCTGAGTTCCACTTTGTACCCAACTTTTTAATGATCACCTTTGACCATGTCACAAAAACGTTTTGATGCCACAGTCTTTTTTTTTAGTTCATGTTACCCAAAAGCACAGATACAGAACATTCTTTTTATTTCCAATAACTGATAACACAACAATATGAGGCAATGATGTTCAACAAATTTGTAAGTGAGAAAAGGAAAACGTAAAACAAGATACTGTCCCTTTGAAGACAATCGCTATGGTTCTCTCTCACCTCTGGCCCACTGGAACAAGGCCAATAGAACAGGTCTGATCGTTGGAGCAAGGGCTCACTCTTCTCCATGTTTGGAAACCTCCTTCATCTTGTCATCTCCAGACCTACGGTTAAAGTAAGGGAAAAACTGTTGATAATATAATTGATTTATATTTGAAGATAAAATTTGTCATTGTGAGAATGAGGAACATTCTCCATGTGAAGCATCTGCAGTTGAAACACCCTGTTCAGTGCTTCTGCAAGACCAGTGAATAGCCACTTCTATCTATGTATAACCAAAAAAGACTCACCAAAACAAACCACCAAGAAAATGACGGAGGACTAACCCAAGGATTTATTCTAAATTCGATCCAAAAGCAGATGCTTTTAATAACTCTTTAGGATCAGTTTTTATTTATTTATTTATTTATTTTACACCAAGGTATATCAAGATTAAGGCATAATCTCCAAGCAAAAATAAATAGTTGGGCTCCATCTATAACATATCATTTGGTTTTTCATTATATTTCCTTTTTGATTTCCCTAGGTAGTATTTGTTGTTCCATTATTGGTATTCTCATTCTTGTTTGCTTTTACAAACAATAAAATGATAGCTTTATCACAAGGTACTATTGTTATTTGTTAGTGTGACTGTCTCTTCTGGTAATCTGTGAGCTATTTGAGGACAATGAGTATTTTCTTTATCTTTATATTCCTGGCACATATTAGATACTCAGTGATGCTGCTCTTAATTGAATTGGTTCTGGTAAAAGAATGAAATACTTTTCAGGCAGCATTTGTTTTCTAGGATCCATTCTGATATACTTCCAACTCAAAAATGTGATTTAGGAAATAGCAGAATGTGAATTGAGCTGAATGTTATTAAAAACACCTAGTCTTTAAGGGTGGGGAAAACATCAGCCACTTTCCCAAGATAGCTGTTCTGTCCCACATCTGCTTGAAGCAATGACATTATAAGTGCTGTGATCAGAGTGGACCCTTGGAAAACAAATAAAAATCCAACTCTAGTAATGCAGCCATAAGATGGGAGGGGAATGACGAAGGCTATCATTATCATACTGATATTTTTAGAAGTTCTTTGGTGACAGGTCAGATTTTGAGAATTGGAAGTGATAAAAATAATCTTGTTATTCCACAAAGGAGGTTCTAAATATATCAGGCTGATTTTGAACACTGCTTGAGAATGTTAAGAAAATATTTTTAAGTGTTAGTGAATTGACAGACTTTGGGAGCAGACCCAGCCTCTTTATGGAAAGTTGATGTGGGGTCGGGGGGGTTGGGTAAAGGGTAGTGATTAAGAGATTTTAGTGATATAAGCATCTTTAAAAATATCAGGTTTTCATTTTCCAATTTTCCAAGAGAAGGGTCTGCATAGAATAATTTCATGAGCTTTGAAGGAAACTGAAAGTTGCTTTTGAAGTTGTAAGAGGTACCTGGAGAATCCTTCTTGCCACCCCCAACCCCCAGATGGCCATGCTGTCCGGAGTTTAGAGCACCTTTGTTTTGACTTACTTGCAGACTGCAGGATTCTGTAGGATTCCTTTTGCTGCTTCAACGTAGACATTGCTAAGTGGCCCCACCGTCATGTATCCAGAGGGGTGTAGGGCTCCAGATTTCAGGTAGAAATGACTCCCTGTTTATTTAGGATGCTTGCTTCTTTAAATACTCAGCCATCTGACTCTCTTAATTGTTTAGGATTAGTCATAAGTTAAGTAGGACAGAGAAGATGTTATAAATAGTTTATTACATATCCATTCAAAAAATTTAGGCTGTTTATATATCTGTCATGTTTATTTAAAAAATGGTGGTCCCTGTTAAATTTAGAATATATGAATCTAATATGAAAATTGATTCTATAGGATTTATATATAAGTTGCTCTTTTCCTTATACTTATTTTACCACCTTTTATTTCTTATTTTTTAAATTATGGTTTGAAGCTTTAGGTCATCTTGGAATATTTTTAAAATATGAATTAAAAATATAAAGAAACTTTGTATAGTTATCTCTTTGGAGTGGGAAGGTGACAGCTATCAATGCTTGAGTTTATTTTACCAGATAGTATACATTTAATAAATTGCTGTAGTCAATGAAATCTGACTATAAAACTGAAATAATAATAAAATGTAATTTTGAGACAAAAGTAGGAGTCCAAAGAAAAAGAATCTCTATTGCTAATTAATGCACAGTTGACAAAAGGACTTCTAGGTGACCTATGTCATTCATAGTATGTCCCAGGACAGTTCTAGCATTGTGTCTGAGTGACAGTTGGTGTTGCCTCTTTGTGGTGATTTGAGAAGTTGAGCTATTTGCTTCAGAGTGGCCATCATATCAGTATATCTGCCACAGGGACTCCTTCATTTACTGAGTCCTTAGACTTAGGCACTCAAGGCCTTATGCAGGATGCAAACATGTTGTTTATTGAGAAGGCCAGTACTTTAATACATAGCATCCAGTGTCATTAATTATCACATTAACTGACCTGTCTCTGAAGTGTGGCTCAGAGAAAAAGGGGAGGAGGAGGAGATGTGGAGATGTAGCGCTGTTCTTGTCCAGCTGGAGGGAGCACTCTGGAGCCCATCTCTGCACAGCCAGCGTTGGAGGATGGGAAGGGAGAACAATCAGAAAACCAGCAGGAGAACCATGTGAGGATCACGAACACCACAATGATTTTACAAATTTGCTATGAGGCTGAAGTTCCCACTATGACAGAGCCACTTAGAATAAGTAATATTTTAAGTGGCAATTTAGACAAATTTTCTCTAGTTTCTCATGAATTTTTCTGTACTCTTTTTAGAAATGTCAAAGTCCTTGGCACAAGACAGGAGTTTGATAAAGGGGTGTGTGGCCCAGCACTCCCTGGGAAGACAGGTTTTAGGAAATTCTATCTAGCATGCATGAGTAATATCTCAAATCCATACCTGAATTTCTCCACTTGTGCTAGAGATGATCTCCTCACCACAGCTAGGCAAAGAAAGGCAGAAGTATTTCTCAATGATTTAGGACTTGCACAGATGTCAAGAAAAAGAATGGTTTAAACACAGGACAAGTACTAAAGTTGGGGATGGGGGATGTCCAAATGATCATAGTCAGAGTTCACAGACATTGCTTTGGTGCCAGGGTGGGTTTTTCCAGGTCCTTTGATGAGTCTTTGAAGCCTTAGTAAGGTGTACTAACAGACGGCTGATGTTCATAAGCCCAAGTAGAGAAGGAGGCTATGATTTTTCAGTCTTCATCATCAGATTCCTGTGTGGAGATAAACTGTAACTTCATGGCAGTTCATTTATATAAACATTTGCCTGGAGACTGACTATTGGACAGAGAGTTTATCTTTTCTCTTTCGTTTCAACAGGAGTCATAGTATGATGGGAGAGAAAAGAACTATGATGAAGTCATGTGTTCAGTGGCATTCTAGCAATTTAAAGCTCATGTCATTCAAGACAATTGATTTAGTCTTGCTGAATCTTGTCTCTAAAATTCAGATGATTGTAATAATTGCTTCACAGAACTGCTGAGAAGATCTAATTGGGTCAGGAGTGAAAATTTGACATTTATCAAAATAATGTTTATGAGATTCCCAGTGGCATGGTGGGTATTTCTAAAGGAAATAGCATCAGATAGTATTTCTAAAGGAAAAAATTCCAGAGTGCCTCCCTAGTGGAATAAGTTTTCAGAGCACTTCCCATGGATTTTAGATATGAAGGGAATTATAGAAATTATCTTGTCCAATTATCATACTTTATTTTATTTTGTGTTTAAGTTTAAAATTTTAATCAAAGAAATTACTGTATATAGTTTACAAATATTTATAATGAAAAACAATAATTTCTCACCCCATTGTACCTCAAATCACATTCTCTAGAATATGACATATTGATTAATTAATTTTAGACATAATTTAGTACTTACTGCTGAGTATGTAGTTCATTATGCCTACCATTTCCCTAACTATCTTTTGAGTACAGTCTTACCATATTTTCAGTTTCTTCATTGGGTAACTTTGTAACTTAAGAAAATATACAATTCAATATCTGAATTGATTGTGAGGCTATAATCTTTGATTTTACACTTGAAAAGAGGCCATTAGCACATACTCTTCCCTTCACCCATTCTAACCACTTCCCACTTCCCAGTTTCTATAATTTTATCTCTTTGTTGCTTAAGTTGATGATATTTATATAATCTTTCATGCTCATAATTGTCTCATGCCTTGTATATAGATTGTTTGTAAAAGCTTGAAAGCAATCGATAATGTTTACCTAAATGTGGTAGACTCAAGTGTAAGACACTGATTACGTTGCCTCTCTTTTTTGCTCCAGGAGTTTCTAATTGTTGTCTTTTTTACCTTATATTATAATTCTGCTCTATAAAAATATTTAAATTACATTATCAATTCTTCAAGTCCACATTTTTCCTAGGAACTCTCCATTCTCCTTTTCTGACTTATATGGCTGATTTTTAGATTTGTGTATGTATTTGTTATCCTTGTCTTCTTGGCTTTTCTGGATTGACCCTTCTATTTCCTGAATCCCAAGATTTTTAGTTTAAAAAAGATTACTTGGTGGATTGAAGTATCTCTTCAATGAATTTTGTAAAAACAGGGTTGCTCGTAGGTATGTGGGGCCTCACACATATCGTTTTTCTGGAGCCCCTTTCTATATAAGTATTTTATCTTAAAAGTATTAAAAAGTTCATGGGTCCATGTGGGATAGAGTATTTTATTGGAAACAATTTAGAGTAATAAAGTGAAATCATAAATATCTACAAATTTATTATGAGTTAGAACATGTGAAGACTTTGTATAATGTTCAGGCATCATCTTCATGTTTTTTGCCAAATGCTCGCTACTCTAACTATCTCCCACATGAGAAAATGGTAGCAATGCTGTTATTATTCACAATTTCATGCTATTGGAAACAAAACTGTTTATAGTGAAACAAAATAGGTATGTCTTTCTGTATTTTTTTTAAATTGAGGCATAATTGACATATAAATATTATATTGGTTTCAGGTGTATAACATAATTATTTGACATTTGTATAAATTGCACAGTAAATCTAGTTAAGATCATCACAATATGTAGAGAATTATGCTCTTGAATTCTCTATCTAGTAATCACAGTATACCTAGAAAATAATTATTTTAATGTTAACTACACCTTGCAGCACAAAGCCAGGCAAGAACTGACACATGGACCCACGACACATGAGTTCATGTCTGTATCTGATGTTTGAGAGTCATTTTAAAATCATTAGGATGGTGCCAATTTGGCATTCCAATTTCACATGATTCTATGACAGAAATAGGACAGCAGGCAATAGGAGCAATCCATGTACCAGGATGTTTTCCTGAAACCAGTCAGTCAAGGACTTCAAGGCAACCCTGTGGCATGAGTCCCAGAATTCTTGGGGCATCTGATTCAGCTTGTGCAAGGTAGAGAGTGGGAGAGTACCAGTGTGGGGGGAAAGGGAAGTGAAGTTGATCTGGGACCCAATCCAGGCTAGAGAGCCTCACCAGGAGGCTCTATTCACCCTGACTAGTCCCAGGCACCAGAAGAGGCCTTAGGAACTTTTGAAGAAGACTTTATGGAGACCAGATCCCATGAAGAATTAGATTTGAACTTGGTTCACCCTACCCAGCACTGTAAATCCCAGGCTCAGGATGGGGCTTAAAATTCAAGGAAAGCACCCCTAAGGGGCAGTGGTCTCAGGGTAGTATTGCTTACAACTATGAAATGTAATATCCTTTTAGTTCATGCTTTTCTAAAAATGAATTTTCCTGCCTCATCCTTGATTATTGGGTTAAGTAAGTAATTCATGCTTGAGAACCCTTTTCACTCAGAACTTTGAAGATCTTTACTCCACTGCTCTTGGATCGTAAGGATTATGATGCTGGTTAGAACTCCTGTTTTTTATAGATACCTTGTAAGTTTCTCTTTTTTGCTGAAGCTTCTCGGTATCTTCTCTATATTACTGATGTACTGAAATTTCATAATGTCAGGTCAAGATATGCATGTGTGTACATGTATATGCACATATGTGACAGATTATACAGTTGACTGATATCTTAATTTGGATACTCATGTCCTTTGACTCTGGAAAAATCCTTTATGCTATCTTTCATGATTTCTTCTTTGTTTTCTCTGTCACTCCTATTGATTAGATGTGGGGCCGATTGGGTTGATCTTCTATATATCTTAGCGCTTTTCTCATTGCTTTTACATCTCTTTGCTCTACTTCCTGGTAGTTTTATTAGCCATTATCAGCTATTTGAATATCAGACTCATATATTTTATTTTACAATAGTTTTTCTTTGTTAATTATTGGTATTTTGTTAATGCAATACTTTAAAAATTCTTTCTAGGAATATTAGTTTTTAATGGTTAAATTTTGTTTCTAAATTACATCTGTTCCTTTCAGAGTTATGTATTTTCCTTATTTATCTTATTCTCTCTGTTTTGTGGGCTCAGAAGTCCAAGTATTTTTGTTTTTCCATCATACTTAAAAACCCAGTAATAAGCTACTTTTAAGCTTTGGGGGAGAGGTTTGGGCAAGGGTGTGGGCAATGTCTGAAGACAGGCAGTTCCATTTAACATAATGTGAAGAAGACAATGATTCTGGGGGCCCGTAATTGTCAGATTGGTCTTTATACTGCAGGCATTCCATTCCTTTAGAAAAGAATCTTCTCATTACTTGCGTAGTGGGTGTGTTGGTTTGCTAGAGTTGCAGTAACAAAACACCACAGGCTGTGTGGCTTACACAACAGAAATTATTTTTTCTTATAGTTCAGGGGGCTAAAAGAACAAAATCAAGGTATCAGCTGGGTGGGTTTCTCTCCAGGCCTCTTCCCACAGCTTGCAGATGACCATCTTCCCCTATGCCTGCGCATGGCCTTCCCTCTGCGCATGCGCATCCACGTGCTCCATCACTTCTTAAAATAGTCATTGTATTAGGGCTCATTCTAATGGATTCATTTTAAATTAATTTCCTCTTTAACGGTCCTGTCAATGCATTCACAATCTGAAGTATTAGGAGTTAAGACTTTAACATATGGATTTTGGGGTGACATAATTCAGTTCATGCTAGTGGGTAAATGGGTATCTGTCAGTCTGCCAATAAGAAGAGGCTTTGAAAACCTAAGATCAACTACTGGATCAAGAACAGGGTTACTTTGTTTTGACACTTATGACTTTTTGGACTGCATAATTTTTTGTGATGGGAAGCAGACCTGTGCATCAAAAGATATTTAGTAACATAATCTGGTTTCTATCCACTAGGAACCAGCAGCACTTCCCCAGCTGGGACAACAAAGAATTGTCTTCAGACATTTCCATGTGTCTCCTGGGTCGGGGTGGAAGGGTAAGTCAAAATTTCCACCCAGTAGAGAATCAATCTGTGACATTCTGCAATCTTTTATTATAACTGGTGTCCCAGAATCTCAAGTCTCTTCAAAGTTTAATAGGCAGATAACTATATTTTTGCCTTTGTTACTATGGACTATGGCTTTCTCCACCCTGTTTGGTGAGTCACCATCTCACTGTTTTCTATTCTCTGGAAATCTGCTGATGTCCTGCATTCATGGGTGTTCATGGTTAAGGAGTTCAATCTTTTCTTTCTTTAATATTTTAGAGAAATCTTAGATGATACAGATGCATATGGATGGTCAACACCCTATACTTAAGTAAATATTCTTCACATCAGCTCCCAAATTATAAATGAGAGAACTGAGACTGTGGGAGAAAGAATACTTTGCATATAACCACAAGTAATAACAGTAAAGAGACAAGATTGGACTTCATTTGACTCCTAATCCAGTGCCCTTTCCAATACCTCTACTCTGATGCTTCAGTGTGGTTTAATAGTAAATGCACTGCCACTTTCTTCAGGGAAATTTCTCTCTTTAAAGGAGAAAGTCCTCAACAAATTACTGAGTTTTTTAAAATAGTGAATACAATTTTAAAATAATATTTACAAGTAAATATTAGTAGCACAAAAGGCTTCTAACAGGAGCCCTTTACCTCAAACTTTTGAATTTCTTAAAAACAAAACAAAACTCCAATATCTGCAAATAAGTATTTAAAACAGGGAGGGCTGAGAGTAGATGGCTACTGAGCTCCATTTTCTATTAAATAGTTACAAATAAAATAGTTTTATCCACTTGTCTTTTAGTTATTTCCCCAAACTCTCTGGCTGAGGACAAGCCTTGCAATGGGTGTGTGTGTGTGTGTGTGTGTGTGTGTGTGTGTGTGTGTGTGCTTATTTACTCCAGTACCTGCTTGTATCTGAGTATTGGGAGAACTTGTGATATCTGTGCATCTCTGTGTGATGTGTGTACATGTACAGGTATTGGGTGCACTCTATTTAGGTTTTCTCAAAAAGGAATAAACAGAATTTCATGGGAATCATTCAGTAGTACATCACTATTAACCAGTGTTTCCTCTAAGAATAATACACACTCATTCAGTTTTGCTGATTTTTCATCCTTTGTATCTGCGAAGCATTCTGAGATCCTCTCTAATACCTTGACGGATGGTGGTTTGACTCCCATAACCCCCGCCTCATTTAGGTTGACGGTACTGGCAGCTTGTTGCCTGGAGGACTCCAGGTGCCCATCAAAGTCAGCTCTGATGAGGCTTGCAAAACACACACATGTGGCAGGTTGGAGAGAGCTGCACCCATGAACCCAGACCTTCTCATCCTACTCCAGTAGCGGGGTCAAGAACTGTGATCATGGGAGCCCACAGCGTGACTAGCTGGAGACACTGAATCTTGTGCTGGAGAGCAAACAAGCATGCTGTGGGCTGTGAGTCTTCCAAGAACCAAGAAAGGGAGAGACTGGAAGACTAGTGTGCAGCGTAAAGTGCAGTCTGAGAAGGAGGGGAGGGCTTAGTCATTCTTTTGTTACCATGTGGGCTAACTTGTTTCATTTCTTCAAATATTATAAATTCAATGACAGAAGAGATTCCTCTCTTTTCTCTTTTATTATCCCCCATAGGGCTCGGAAAATAGTTTCTGAATCATAGTCGATTGATACGTGTATCCTATTCTCTGTTTCAATCATACTTAGATAAGGGATGTCATGCATTCATGTATTTAATAGACATCTTTATTTATCAGGGTGCCTACTTTGTATTAATATTTACTGAATGCCTAATTTGTACCAAATATTGTTTTAACTCTGGGTTACAACTGTGAACAAACATAAAATTCCTGTCTCTGTGAAAAGACAGCAATAAGTTTGATAGGTAATTAAAATAGATTGAATGTAAACACTAAGGAGGATAAGTAGAAACAAAAATTTCAAGTGTCTGAGAAGAATGGGCTAAAATTTTAGATGGAGTGGTTAGGGGAGGCTTACGTGAAAAATTGAGTGAAGCCCTGAAAGATTTCTTTTGTTTAAAAATAAGAGGCACTTTCTGTTCGGATTACTGGTGTTTGTCTCAGTGCATCAATTACAAAGTGGGTGTTTGTGTTCTTTTTTTGCAGAACACCTTTCTTCACTGTTCAGAGAATAATGTCTCTTGTTTCTGTCTTGGTCAGTCCCTTCACTTGTGCACTGAGGTCCTTCTTTCCTATCTCTTAAGGATGTATTTACTCATCAATATGGAACCCCCACCTTTCTGCTGTCTTAGATTAAAATTTGCTTTAGGCATTTCCTTCTTAACAAACAACTGAAAAACTTCCTGAATGGTGCATTTATGTACTCCTACCTCTACATTGTCGTCTCTCTTTTGCAGCAAAACTTTTTTCAGAGCATGATCCCTGTTTGTTATCTTGACTTCTGATTCTCAACCCATTTCTAGATGGCTTTCCTCCAAATCATTAAATTATCCTTACGAGGGTCACTGTGCCTGTTATCCAGCCTGGTTGATCAGTCTCAAATCACCTTTAGACTCTGGGGTCTGGATCTTCAAACTCTACTATTTCCCCATCGTTGGTTATCACTGGATCCTGCTGAGACAAGAGTATATGGAGACTGTCAGGCAGTAAGAAGTGAAAAGGGTTTGGTGGTTTCATTTGCTTATTGTTTTTGTCAGCTTCTCCCCAGCAACAGCTCCACACTACGCATGTAGCAGTTGGTTCCAGTCTTCTGCTAGCACCACCAGAACCACCCTACCTATCCTCAGAGGTCCAAGATCCTCTGTTGGGATCACCTTCTAAGTCACCAGCTCTAATTGAATGGGGCCCCTACCCTGTGGCCCATCTTTGAGCTCCATGGTATCAGCACCAGATGACCAGCACCATCAACTCTTAGAAGCCAGAGCCCAACTCCTTGGGGTCTTTCAGGGCCTGGATTCCAGTAGTTCCCTCCTCCATCCTTTGTTCCTCTGCCCTTAAGGGTGGTAGCTGCTTCTATAGTTACAATCTCAATACTTTCTCGATGTTTACTTTTACTTTTTCAATACTCTAATTGACTTACCCAACTAATTATATTAACTTTTCTCTCTTGAAATAACTTGAATAGTTTCTATTTTGATAACTAGCTTCTGACCAATACAGAAATCAAATGTCTTCAATGTTGCTGAATCCAATGGCTATCTCTTAATATTTATATAATGATAGTTCTGTGTAGCATTTTCCTTTACTGATACACACTCATTCAATAACTCTTTTGTCTCCTGGCTTCACAATATCATCCTTCTTTGGTTCTCCTTGGTCATGTGCTATTCCTTCTTAGTTTTCCCATGATATCCAATTGCAACTTAAATCTGTCTTTCTTCAGTTCCCTCCCTGGTTCTCTTCTCTTATCCTATTCTCCATAGAAAATTCAGAACCATGGCTTTAATCTATTGCTGAGGATTCCAGTTCTCCATCTCTACCCAAACTTCTCTCCAGAGCTTACACTCCTGTTTATGACTAGTGGTTAGATATTTCTCCCTGAATATTCCCTAGACTCTACAGTCTCAATTTTTCCCAAATAAATCTTGTCATGTCTCCATCCCAAACTGCTCTCCTGTGTTCACTATCTCTTGGACTTCTCCCTCTGCTATATATCCTGCCTCTTCTTGTTCTCAACATTTCTTGGCCTCTGACTTCTAATTCCAATCCTTGTCATAGTTGAAATAATGAGAGCTAGCACAGATAGAAAGCTTTCTGTGTCACACACAATGTGCTAAGGACTTTACATACAATTCATTGAATCCTTACATAATAACTCAAGTCCTATTATTATGATGAATGAGCTGAGGCAGAGAGGTTACATTACCTATCCAGTCACACAGCCAGTATGACACAGACCTGGGGTATGCATCTGGAAAGGCAGACTCTTAACCAGCCTCTCAAGCAATTTGGGCTGATCTTAGTTTGTCTGAATTGGCTTGAAGGTGTCTGACTGGCATCTCTGCTCTTATATTCTTCAGCATTGTGCCTGGCACACACACAATAGGCATCAAAAGTATTTATTATCATCTTCATTTTAGCTGATATCCATCTTGTCCAACTAACATGAATGTTTTGTCATGTCCTCCTTAAAGCCCTCACTGACTCCTCATAAGTGCAGGATGAAATATAGCTCTATGTTGGAACTCTTCTCTATACGTCCTCACACACTGCAGGAAATTTCTTGAAGCTCCTCAACACTGGAAGTTTCCTCATGTCTTTGCATGTTTACATCCAAGGTTGAACTGTTTGGAATGATCACGTTTTCTCTGATGTTTTTCCTCACAGTCCTATCTTTTATGGAACTTTTCTCGAACTCTTCCTCCTCTTCCTGTCAGGTAGACTCTGTTCTCTGTACTCACAGAGCACACACCATAAATGTTATTAACTTGTCTTCTTTGGTGGGCAATAAATACCGCAGGGCCATGTGTTTTGTTTTGTTTTTTTCTTCATTTTTATCTCTAGTATCTAACACAGGAGTTGAGACATAATAGTTATTCAGAAAATATTTTGAGAACCAGTAAGAATTGTTTTCAGTACTCTCTGACCAAAGAATTCAGTGGTTAGAGACTGAATTGGGGGGGGGGGGGCTTACTTTGGGCACAGGTGTATCAGATGAGGGACAAAACCCCAGAGACAGGCACAGAAATAGGAATCACATGTGTCAGCTTGAATTTGGCAGGGTAATCTTGGCTGCCTAAACTTTGAAAAAAACCCAACAAGTATGACCTGCTTTTGACTTTGAGGAACCTACCAAAGGGTGGGGAAATAAGAAGCAAGACTCATAGCAATGGTAGCATAGTAATCAACTCCCTATGTCTTGTCTCATAAAAAAAGGAATCATGAAAATTTTGTATAATTGTTTGTCTTCATTATGTGAGCTTGTTCTTCACTTCATTGTACATAGAATTGGCAAGTATCTTTCTGCCTTCCTCCCATTTCAAATAGCTGATTTGAAATTTCAGGGAAGGTTCATATTAATTAGCAGGACTCTGTATAGCAAATATTAATTTATAAACTGGTATGAAACAAAAACGTTAACTTTATAATATCCATGATAAAATGAGAAACACTGTAAATGTTTTCAAGGCCCAGAGATGCAGGGAGGTGGGAATCTATTTTGAGAATCTGGATAAGGATATTTGTTAGTAGACTTTCCCTATCTCTCCTGGAAATGACAGTGAAGGATGGATGGAATGTTCAACATGATTTATACAGAAGAGATCTGAGGATTAAACTTAACAGCAAACAGCATAATGACTACGAATAATGCCAGAGTAAGTTTCCTGGGATGTTCTCACTGAACCCAAGGATTTTAGTCAGTGTTCTTTTGAGACATAAGCATAAAGAGTGTGATATTCCTTGTAATCATACCTTATGGTTAGTGCTTAGGATAGAGACAACCCAGGAACATGGTGTCAACAGGGGATCTATTGCTTCAAAACATGTGACACTGGCCTGCTTCTCCTCAGGGCTCCTAGGAAGTCTGAGTGAGAAAGAAGAGAGAGAAGAGAAAGGAGTTCTTTGTGGATCCTGGCACTTCTCTACACATCAGCTGGGAGATATTAGCCAATTTATGTACCCATCCTGAACCTTCACTTCTTCATCTATGGAATATAGATAATAAAATCTGCTACCCAGCAGGCCACAGTGAGGTTTATAAATAAGTAAAGTAAGGCTTCTGGAAGAAACATAAACAAGGGAGACCATTAGGGAGGGAACTGTAGTGTCTCAAAGTTCCCTGAGGAAAATTCGCAGTGACTACTTCCTGAGAAACAGCTTAGCCCCTTCAGTCATCCTCCAGAAAATTTCTGATAAAAGCTCAGCAGATACAAACTTAGGTTGACATTTTCAGCCTTAATTTCAGCTCCAATTTTAAGCCCTGATTTTAGTTCTATTTTTGGTTCTTAGTTCAATAATTGGCCCAAAGGAGATACTTAGTGTTGGGGAAAGTTGATGTGGTTTCAGGAGCCCCAACCTTGCCTTAGAGATGTTATTGAGGCTTGATAGACAAAATAGCTCTACTTGGGACACCCCCATTTTGGTATTCCCCAAAATATTCCAATCAGTGTCACCGCCCTGGCCCTGTACCAGGGAGTAAGCCGATGTGTACGGGAATGAAGGGCCAGTGGCATTAGGCCCCATGATCAGGACTGGCTCCCATGATTAGACACAGAAAGCACCCAGGGAGTCAAGTCGATACATGTATATGTTTTCTAAATATAGGCCAGTGAAGGGACATGCTGTCTGTAAGTGTGTGAGAGGTAAGAGGAAACTGAAGGGCTGCAGGAGAAACTATATTTCAGAGTATCTGGTAGAACAGAATGAACATGATTATTATTAAGGAAATGAAGTCCAGAAGAGGCCTGCTCAACAAGTTCTGGCCTCCTGGGAAGTCATTGAGGCAGCTGTCCCTGCCTTCAACCTCCTGCAGGATAAAGGGGGTATCCCGCAGGGACTGATGCAAGCTGACAGAAAAGATGAGTAAAAGGGGATTTTTAAATTTTATGATGAAGCATTGTTTTTCTAATTGTCTGACCCGAGAGCAGAAACTAAGAACAAAATGATAGTAGGTTGTCTAGGGACCTTTAGGGTGTAGAGAAAACAATGAATTCTCAGCCAGCTCCATGTGAGTGACTATCCATGTCAAATTTGGAGGCACCAACAGGCCCATAGCAGCCTGTGGGATAACGGAGATGCTGACCATGAAGTGAGGAACTTACTGACCTTCGGATGCCAAAAGTAAAGATACATTCTTGTATTTACTATTGTTAATTATTGTTTTTAACCCCTCTTTAAAGATGAAAAATTTCTCTTGGAGTGCCCCTGCTTTCACCATCAATTTAAAATAAATAAGTTGTTAGATTGAGAATAGAAATTTCAATAGAAATAATCCTTAAGTCAGTAGATATTTACTAAGTAGAGAGACACCAGCCAAACATATTTCCCAAGTCAAAATAATAAGTTCCTAAGTGAAAATACATCTTTATTTTAAAACACATGGAAGAAACTGAAATGTGTATTAGTAAGTGAAGGAAATTAGCCTTAAAAAGCTACACACTATATGATACCAACAATATGTCATTCTGGAACAGTCAAAAGTATAGGAACAGTAAAAAGCTCAGGGGTTGCTGGAAGAGAAGGAGAAATAGGTAGAGAGTAGAGGGGATTTTTAAGAATGTGAAATGATAGTGTGTGATCATGTCATAGCAGATACATGACATTATGTACTTGTCAAAATTCACAAAATGTACAATAGAAATAGCTCTAATGTAAATTATGGACTTTAATTAATAATAATGCATGAACATGTTTTCATCAGTTGTAACAAATGTGCCTGCCACACCATGCAAAATGATGATGATGATGATCATGATGATGATGATAATATAAAAATGGAAAAAAGGCGAGGGGGAGAGAAAGAATATATGAGAACTCCTTATAATTTCTTCTCAATTTTTCTGTAAACCTTAAATTTCCCTTAAAAATACAGTTGATTCACCTATCTAAAGAAGACACACAGATGGCCTACAGACACATTAAAAAATGTTCTACATCACTCGTCATCAGGGAAATGCAAATAAAAGCCATAGTGAGATACTACCTCACACCAATGAGAATGGCCTATATCAAAAAGACTAGGAAAAATGAGTGTTGGAGAGAGTAGAAAAAAAGGAACCCTCCTACACTGTGGGTGTGAATGTATTTTAGTACAACCTCTTTGGAAAACAACATGGAGATTCCTCAAAACAAAACGAAACAAAGCAGAACAAAACAACAAAAGATGGATCTACCATTTGATCCAATAATTTCATTTCTAGGCATATAAAATGTCTAATAAAAAATATATTTACCCCTATGTTCATAGCAGCACAATTCACAATAACCAAGATATGGAAACAACCTAAATGCCCAACAACAGATTGCTGGATAAAGAAGTTGTATATATACTCAATAGAATCCTATGCAGCTGTTTAAAAAGACAAAAACTGTGAACTTTGCAACAATGTGGGTGAAACCTGAGGGGATCAGGGAACACAAAAAGTCAGAAAGAAAAAGAGAAGTTCTGTATGGTTTCACTCATATGTGGCAAAAAAAAAAATGAACAAACTCCAACGAAATTCACAAGATGCAAGTTTGTGGTTACCAGGAGAGCAGAAGGTGGGGGACAAAGAAGGAGGGAATAAGGTGGTGGTAAATGGCACTAAAATTCTGGTGGTGGATATGGTGCAAAATATTCACAAAGTGAGGTGCACTTTCAATATCCTAAAATGAATATAGGAATATAAGCAAAATAAATAATGAAATTATTATAAAATTAAAACTAAACTTTTGATTAAAAATTTAAAAATCAGCTGGGTAACTGAAAAACCTCTGGCAATAGAAGAACAAAAATTATTAATTCCTTTAGATTTATTTAATTAATAAAAATGTATTAAGTCTCAAAAATGTTGGGTATAATGTTAAGCTCCAAGAAGCTGAGATTAGATAGAATTACTGCTTTCAACAGTAACAACCAAATAATTAACACAATTATACCAGTGACAAATGTCTATTGCATGATCCTTATATTCTAGACCATGAACTCACTATCCCACAACCACAGGAGGGAGAAATAAGGAAACAAACAATTTAAATTGGTTTGATACATAAGGAAATAAGTTTGGAAAATTTAAATAACATCTCCAAGGTTACCAAACTCGGAAGTAGTAGAGTCGAAAGTATATTGCAATAATCTGATAACCATATAACAGGTCTAGTGTGTCTCCACAGGAGGGCAAGTCAGGTTATAGCCTTTATTCTACTTATAAGACTGCTTTGGAGAGTTTTCTTCTTAGTGAAATCTTCAAGTAAAGCTATCTTAAATGGAGTTAGATATAGTGTTTTGCTTCAAAAAGCTGAATAACTCATTTTACAGAAGAAATCTGCCCGATTATATAATTGTATTTCTCCATTCAAATTTTTCAAAACCCCTTATTGCATTTATTGTTGTTGCTGAGAAGATAAAAGTACATTAGCATAGGCAGAGCTTTATAGCTAATAAGAATTAGAGTACAAAGAAAATAAATCGAAAAATGAGATAAGGCTCAAATATGCATCTATATTTAACTTTATATGAATAGGAGCATTAAAGTCACTGCTGTTTGAGGCTATTAAATTTTTTCCATTACCCTGGGATCATTGTTGCTCAGGTAACTTTGAAAATTCATGCAAAAGAGAACAGTGAAAGTATAAAATCAGGCATTTCTTTCCCACACATACGTTTCCTATAACCATCCTTTCAAGGGTTTATTGACTCAGGAGCCCACTTTTCATTGATGCAGAGATTTGTTAAATTGGACATACTCAGTCAATGTCCAACAACTAACAAACACCTTGTGTAAGCAGTGTGCTAGGAGTTACTGACAACAAAGAAGTGGGAAGGAAGCCACAGTCAAACTGGGACACAGATAAACAAGTACCTACGTGCGATAACAACTGTAGATTTCATGATGGATAATATCATATTTCCCTCAGATAGATGGATAACGAAAATCTCAGAGATGAAAAGCGTTCACCTCAAGATACACAAACTGTCTAAACTCACATCTTTGAAATCCTTAATGCTGGCTGCCTGTTGTATCTGTCTACCACTATAGACAAATATACCCATTACCTACTCCCTCTTGAGTAACTGAGTTTTCTTTATGAAAAACCCATGTTATCTATTGTGGTAGGTATTGTCTAAGACACTTCTGCATTTTCACACCCAAAGACGGTCGATTTTTATAAGGCAAGGACACAAATTTCTACAACTGAATTACTGGAGACCAACTTTTGCTGCTCATCAGAAAGTATTCAAATTTGACCATTTCATGGGTAAAGAGGGAGAGTTCAACAGCCCCTTGCTATAAAGTGACCCTTCTCAGGACAGGTAATCTCAAAAGCATTGGAAATAAACAGCTCCCCATTTTCTGAAACTGTCACTTCAAGGCTGAAAAAATGTCACTTAAAATTTTCTTCCAATAGTTGCAGAAACTTGCTTAGTAACTGTAATTATATACTTAAAGACAAAGATGGTAAAGAAAGTGCAATTGGATTACTCATAAAATGCTTTGGCTAATATTTCCCAACTATTCCCACAGTGAACATGCTCTGTGGTCAAATGAGTCTGAGAAATATTGAACTCTTAGGAAATTACACTGCAGAATAAAAATTTAAAAATACTAGAAAATTTTGCAGTAAAAATGTGTTTAACCTTTGGTCTAAAAACCCCTGCTTTTTCCCCCTTTGTAACACCGGTAACATTCTGAGGTGGGCTCTTTGGGAAATCTTTCTTTAGAGTCAAGAAATGTTCATGAATATAAATATCTATTCAGGATGCTGGTTGATGGATTTCTCTCTTATGACCAACTATTGTAAGATGATTAGTTCCTGCAAATTGCCCTTCATGACAGAAAGTTCACACGTATCGTCTCACTGCCCTCATCCATTATCTGAAGCCTCTAAAACAGAAAATTCGATGTATTATGATGTAAATAGAAAGGTCAGTCATGTCTATCAAGACAAGGGCTTGTTAGAGAAACAAAAATGTGCCCCTTTTTTGATGCTCTGAGTCATATTCCAAGGAGAGGACTTCTTAACTTATGGAAAAATAAAGGGAAGGGTAACCATGTCCTTGCCATGTTCTGAGGAAAAGAGAGAAGAAACACAATAAATGGTTTCTAGATGTAGAGAGAATTATTGATAAATAAGGAACTGAAAGGAAGCCCTACCCCTACCAGTCCCTGAACAGAACTGTGGCAACCCACAGGTAATGTCCTGAATTCCTAGAACAATCAGAGACCCCTACTATTGTCTTACACAGCTCCTGTCATCACTTGCATGTGTTGTTAATTCTTTAGAGACTGTATGAAATAGAATGACTCCACTCTGTTTTGAATGACACCATCTTATGTCCATGATCACTGACTGTCCTCTTCCAGGTAATTAATCCAAATCCAGTTCCTGGAATTACTGACTCATCCCTCCCCATCATCCCTGCTTAATTTTCAGGAGGACAAAGATCCTGAGGTATATCTCCAGGATACTGGGCTAACACTCTTATATTATACTTTTACTTAGCTAAGGAGTAAGATAAACATACCACAAGTAAAATAGGAAGATGGTTTAGTATGAAAGCTGAGTGAATATTTCTTTTACAGAAGCCCTGTCCACCAGTTCCAATATCAAGGACCCTGTATGTAAGGTACCCCATTACTGCTATTCTGTCTTATTAGTATGCCTGCCTTGTTCTTCAGACTCAAATTTTACCTAGTCGGTTTTGGGGAAGCTATTCATTCCCAAAGCCAAGCAGAAGCCCAGTAGTAATGACCCCATTTGTTTCATTTGCCTGCCTCCTTGTTCCTCCAGTCTACTCTTCACACTGCATCCAGACAGGTCTTTATAGAATGCATTTATGTTTACTTCCCATCCCTCTGAGACCCCATTATAATGATAGTATAAATACCAAATGATGAATAGAACAGAGTAACGACCATAACTGGTAGGACTTAAACTTAATGAAATAAAGAGAGCAGAACAGATGAAGTGTTATCTGGGGAGGAAATGAAGAGGAAGTATCTGCAAAAGGTCTGAAAATTGATAACTGAGGAAGGAGAGCAGAAAAGATGGAGTGGTTGTTAATGAAGAAGGTAAGGAAGCCATTTTAGAAGGTCCATAAGGGGACAGGCAGCTGAGGAAGAAGTCTGCCTGCAGAACCTAGTTGGGGTTCAGGCCTTGGAAACTCCAAGTATCATCAAAAGCAGGAAGGAGAAAAGACGGCAAAATAAGGAAAATACTTGAAAATCTATTTATGAAGGAGTTAACTCCTTTACCATCATTTTTCATCCCATGTAGAGACTACTGAGCATTCAAATATCGATCTAACTTGCAAAAAAGCAAGTATAAACAAACATTTTCAAAATATAATGTTATTGGTTGAATTCTCTATCTTTCCCCTCAACATTCTTATGAGTTTTAACCCCAAGTATCTCAAAATGTGATTACATTTGAATACTGGAACGTGGAACAAATAATTAAGGTAAAATGAGATCATATGGGTGGATTCTAATACAGTATGACTGGTGCCCACGTAAGAGAGATTAAGACAGGCAAAAGAGAATGATCATGTGATGGCATAGGGAAAGGGCAAGCCAAGCAGAGACCTCAGAAGAAACCAACCCTAATAACCTTGATCTTGGGCTTCTAACCTCCAAAACTGTGAGAAGAGAAATTTCTGTTGTATGGACCACCCAGTTTGTTATGGCAGCTCTAGCAAACTAATACATGTTTTTTCCTTTAATGAATTGAAAGCCCAGCAAAATGTTCTCTGCAATGAGACATTTATGGATAACCTCAGAGTAATGACTACTTTACCACCTAATCACCCTAAAAGGAAGGCTGCTCTTGAAAAACTCTTTGTCTTTCACAAAGCGTTTCCAAACATTTTGAAATAGAAGAATTAAGATAAATACATTTTAAAAATGACCATGAGTGAATAGATAATTCAGGGAAAGACTACTAAATTATGTAGTTAGTATTCTTAAAAAAGCTTAAGAAAATATTATATTAGAAAGCAAAAATAGAAACTATGACAAAGAATAAAACGCTACAAGTTCAGTGGCCAAAAAATAAACTACATGAAGAGCTGGAGGATACCTAAGAGCATATTGAAGAGCCCTTCCAGAAAATAAAACTAAAAACAAAGAGTCCTAAGGGGAATGAAAATAATAAACACAGAGGGACAACCAAGAAGGAACATCTTATAATAGAAGTCCCATAAAAAAGAACAGAGAAAATAGAGGCAATTATTATAGAAATAATGCAAGATATTTCCCACACTCGAAAAGTGAAGATATTAAAAATAAAATGGATAAATGAAAAAAGATCAAAATATCATCATAAAATTTCAGAACATCATCAACAAAAATACTAAAACCTTCAAGAAAGTAAGGGAAAAACTCTAAAAAGAACTGAGAATCAGCATGACAGATTTCTTATCAGCAGCACTTGATAAAACACAAGGGAACAGTATATTCAGATTTTGGAGGAAGGTTATCATGTTCAACCTGGAATTGTATACATTGCTAAAATAACAGTCAATTATCTGAGTAAAATAAAACTATTTTCAGAAATGCATGAACTAACTATATATACCTACCCTATCTAGAAAGTTTTATGTGAACGTTCTGACAAAATAAATGAACAAATCAAGAAGGAATAAATCTTGTTATCTGAACAATGAATTAATTCAGCAAAACAGCAAAGAGAAGTCCCAAGAAGACAGTCGTGCATCAGATTTGGAAAGCAACCAGTCTGAAAGCAGTGATTTGAGTGCATAGGAGAAAGATCTTTAAAAAGGGGGTAGACTAAATGGATCACTTGTCATGGTTGAAATTTTTTTAAAAATTGGAAGCAAAATTAAGACAATAATTCTAGGATAAAAAGAGGCAATTGGTAATGTAGAAAAAAAAAGCAAGAAAGGTAAAACAAGAAGTCAGTCTCTGACTTTGTTCTGCAGTGAACAATTTGTATACAGTTAGCAATTGAAAACTGTATTGATTTTTAACATTCAGACCAATCTATACTCAAAAGTACAAAACATTTAGCTATAGCTGTAAAAACATTAATACTGAAAATCCAGAAGTAAAAGTACCCAAGAGAGAGCCTGGAAGATCAAGGTGTCAGAGAGTATGTAGAAAACTAACGAGATATTCATATTTTTATTTGACAATCTGGGTTGTTAAAAGATATTGTTTCTATCTGAAGTTTTAGGAAATGATTCTGTGAGTATATTGCTTAAAAGAACAAGATGTAAAAAATACTTTAAAAGGCCATTAGGATGGTGACCAACAGTGAAACATGAATAAAAATTGTGAAGGTAAGTAGACTATAAAATTTTTGTTACAAAATGCTATCAGTTTTTTAAATAGACGTATGGGTGATTTTTCTGCACTTCAACACATTTTCTGATATTTAGTCATTCAAAAAGCTTATTGAGCATCTACCATGTTATAACACTGTGGTCCCTAGGGTAATGAATATGACAGTTTTATAAAGACAATCAAGTTTCTGTCACACAGTTCACAGTCCAGCAAGGAAGGTGTATAGTGTATCAATAACTCATAAAATGTGAAGTTTATGGTGGAGCTTCGTGATGTTAAGAGAATATTGAGCACAGGTTCTAAACTAAACCTAGGAATTTGGAATTAGTCAATTACTTCAGTCAACTACTTTTAAGTTTTAAGTAAGACATGTTTTTATGTCAAGCAGAGATTCACAATTAGGAACACAGTTCCTAATCATCTCAATTACATAATACGTTTGAACTCAGAATTCTTAAGGGAAAGAATATAGTATTAATGGACATTATCTTTAGATTCTGTAATCTGAAGAAATTAATTTTATTAATTATACTCTTCTGACTTTTCCAAGTTTCTATAAGGAGGATGAATGGCTTTGATAATCAGAAAACATTAATAAAACTTACTGTTGAAGCAGTTAGCTATTTGTGTTGTTTGAGACCCTTTCCTTCACCCTACCTATGGAAGCGGAAAGTAGTTACTACTCTATCTACAATGTGCAGCATGTGTTTCTAGAGGTTAAAATCAGGTACAAGGGGCATCTGCATGTATAAAGAATCTCTATGTTCTCATGCCTTAGCAGATTTATCAGTATAAAGCAAGTATAAGGAATGATTGTTGTGTTAATATGTTGCTTTATCTAAATTTATTTTCTCACTTTAACTTGTTGTGTGTCTCTGATGGAAAGGGAAGTTCAAAGTTATATTTGGAAATAAAGTAAGTTGTTAGTCAATTCTAATTCTAATTCTTGCTTTGCTACTAACTAGTAGAGTAACCTTAAGCAAGCAACTTAATCTCTCTGGTTTTCATTTAAAACAAATGATCTCTTCAAATTCTTTCTAACGTGAATGTCCAGTGTTCTGATGAGATACAACTTTCGAATAAATTGTGATGAGTACGGGCTGCTCTACCCAGTCCTTCGTCCTCTGGGATCCAGACCTTTTGTTCCTCACCCCTAGTCAGAACCACTTTGTCCCCCACCAACTACCTACTGCAGGAAAACCTGACAACAAGGATTCAGTGGTGTTGAGGGAGCTATAATAAAATGATGTCCTCCATAGGGTCCAGTAAGAGATCTGATGGGATATGGAGTAAGAACCCAAAATATTCTATGTCTTCTCTAGAACCTCGCAGGCCTATACAGCTAAACCCATGGTCTCTTATTTTTTTCCTAGCTCTTTTGCTGTATCCAGAACTTCTTCCCAACCTACTTCCATTTACAGTTGACATCCAAGTGAAATCTGACAGTGGAGTCAGAGAAGGGGTCACAAAAGAATGTAAGAAAAAGGTTTAGATCTATTCCTACTGAAAGAGGGAAAAGGTCCACAGTAACAAGAACTAAGATTCTATAAGCCCCCTACCAATATAAATCACATCTTTCCTGTAGAAGCTCAACCGATTTTTATGATGATGATCTTCAATTAACAACTCACATCTTTCCCAGAAGACACATTTCTTTCTCTGTTCTCTTATGTCAAAAGTGCACTAATGTCTAACTTTTCTAGAAACTGCCAGAACTTCTCTTTTTATCTTCTCTTTGTTTCTAAGAGCAAATATGGATTTGCATAGACCCAAAATAGAAGTTGAAATATGTGTTGCATAGTTTGCAATGTCAGTTAAAGAAAAACAGCAAAGGTAGCCAGAAATGGAGAACAGATAGTTTCTGATGAACAACTCTGTTGGTTTCTAGAAGCCAGATTGAATCACAGGTAACAGAATTTGGAACTGCATTTTGAATTGTAAAATTAGAGGTAACTGCCTCCCAGTTGCATGATAGTGTCAAGTTAGTTTAAAATTTGAGTGTGATTTTATAGACCTTTTATTCTGAGGCAGTGGCAGAGAACATTTATTTATCTACCAGCCTCCCATGGAGTACAGTTGAATTTAGAAAAAGAAACAATAAAAAACCCAAAAGCTGGTGCCCCTAATATGTATAGTATCATGAATGTTGATTTTGAAGTCAAATAAGTGAGATTACCTTTTACAGAATCGATACTCATCAGTTAAAATGTGAAACTGATTAAGTCTTATTAACAAGCAATTTAAACCTTTTTCTATAAGACTAGGAAATTAGAGGGACAGTTCCCTCATTGGATGTGTACTAAATAGGCTAAAAAAATTGTTTAACTCACTCACCTCTCACTGGTCATTTCTCTCTCTCTCCATTTGGGATAGAAAAGGCCACAGCTGAATTTAGATTGTGAGAAGAGAGACAATGGAGAAACAGTGAAGTTAAGGGAGAACTTAGAATCTTTGCCCCTGAGTGACTCTGGTTAGTGTCCCTTCATCATGGAT